>MU223253.1:8367-50557 GCA_018584345.1 Thuja plicata | reverse complement strand
GAACAAAGGATGTTTTTGATATCATATGTTGCCATCAATGTCAAAGGGGGAGATTGTTGGAGATTTGATTCTGAGTAGTTGATTGATTGTATGTTTGTCATTGATGACAACATATAATACACAGTAGCAATTCTGTATGTACTTATCAGAATGATGACATGAAGACTTGTGTGGTTAGATACATGTTATTGACATGTTTATTATGTTATGTTCATACACGCAGATCCAGATATGATGTTTTAGTCAAGTTGTGTAATTTTGTTATTGGCAATTACAGTTCTAGAAGAGCATCTGTTCAGAGCTGATGTATGCAACGTGTTTCTTGAGTTGTGCCTATCTTCAAGATATGCGTGTGTATATTCATGATTAATTATGAGTTGAGGATATTAATCTAAAGGTGCCAAACATGTTTCAAGAAGATTGCAAAGTTAGAGTTAATTTGGTGAGGCCAACTTAGTGAAGCGTCACGTCTATTCAGTTTATACTTGCGCGGTTGTAATAATGCTTGTGTGCTTAGTAGAGCCGATAAGGATGTTATGAAGAGTTTTCTTACAGGTCCCATGATCTCATACTTTGAGGAAGATACTTATAGAAAGTCAAATGTGACACGCTAAGTGTGAATGATACGAAAAGAGAAGAAAGATGTACAGAGAAGATTATCAGAGTTGGTTCATTCATCAAGAGTCTATGTGAAGAAGAAGTGAAAGATTGCAATACATTGGAACTAATCAAGAAAATAGGTCTACTGTATAGTTCATCATCAGATATAGTGCATATCTGTTATACAAAAGGTTGTAGCCTTCACCATCAAGCAGTGAGCTTTTGGACAGTGAGTCCACCACCCCTAACAGGGTTATTTGTAAAAGACTCCTAATAGGGTCCAAACCTTAGCCAGGTCCCTATACTTATTGCATTGTAAAGTAAAACTCCTAATAGGGTTGAAATATCTTCTAACAGGGATTACTATAAACAAGTATAGTTTATTGTGGGTGCTAGTTCCCACCGGGGTTTTTACCATTTGGTTTCCCTGTAATAAAAATTGTGTGTTGCGTACTGTGTTATCTGATTAAGCATTTACTTTATTGTATTTTGAAGTTAAAGAAGAAAAAGAATTAAAGTTATTGATAACTGATTCACCCCCCCCTCTCAGTTATCCTTTGGGACTATTCTAACATAAGGATCTTCTTTGCTTAGTAGAGTGACATTTGTTTATCATGTGACATTCCTTTCTTATAAAGAATTGATCATTCTGATTCATGATTTTCTCTTATACAAGAGGTGTGTATCTTTGATCACAACCTCTTCTTTATTTGCAAAACTATGGTCATTATAAACACATTCCCTTACTATGTATTTCAAAGTCTATCATACTTCATCAAGAATCCTTATTTCACATGGTAATAGGGGGATAAATGGGTACATTATTGTTCTCTCCCACTCTTTGTCTTGAATATGTTATCTTTGTCCAAGAACTCCTCTTTAAGATAGATGCCTTGTAGCCAAGATCTCTTCCTTTAAAGGGTCTCTTCCCACAAGCAGGAATATCATTTTACAATTATCTATTTTCTTAGCTCATAAGAGTTAACGCTCTTAGCTAAATTCATGGCATACATTTTTGCTTTACATACATCTTCTTGTTGATAGAAGTACACATCCTTGATTCTTTTCCTTATTATGCCTCCTACGTTGCCATCATAAGGAGGGGGTCATACATACTGCCTCCCTTGTACATTATATGCAATTTTTGTTTCTTTGATCCATAGATTGATCTCCTTTTGTGAATTCACATGGATATATCCAAAAAGACTAATCCGTGAACATGGATTCATACAAAATTTCTAAGTCTAATCCCTAGACAAGGATTCATGCAGAATTCTCATAAGTCTATCCATAGAGAAGGATTCATACACAATTTCCACAAGACTAATCTCTGGACATGGATTCATACAAAATTTCCATAAGAATAATCCCTATACATGGATATTTATGGAGATGATGGTTTCCATAAGACTGATCCCCCCTAAAGCCACTATGTGCGCAAAACAAAGTCTCCCCGTGCATAAAATAAAGCTGCCATGTGTAGAAAGTCTTTCAAGGTAAGAGATGACTAGAATAATACAATTTGCTAGGCTATCAATTATCCTTCTTCTCTCTCTTTGCTCTCATGGTTATGCTAGTAGGTTAGAACATGGAGTTTGTATCATGTTTGGCGATGCTCTTGTTCTTCCTATGTGATTATTTGTGCTCTTGCAATAGCTTTCTAGACATGATATTACTGGATGGGACATTGCTGGTCGAGGTATCTTTTAACAAATTGATTTGGAGTTTTGTTTTGTACTAACCTCTTTTTGTGTCTTTTGTCTTTGTTTTTCCTTTATTTTTCTTTGTTTTAGTGCCTTTGTGCATGGATGTGGAGTTAAGATCCTTGGTTGGGGGCTTACATCCTTAAACTTAGCTCTCTCTCTCTCTCTCTCTCTCTCTCTCTCTCTCTCTACCGTGAGAATAATATTGTCTCATACCCCCGCTAAAGTGGGGGATAAATGTACTATCCTAAAAAGTAAGCACTTAATTTATGCTCATTTTGGGACCATTTTGAGCCCACTTTAGTGTGTCCCTTATGGTAGGACCTCATATTGCACCTAAATGCATAATTAATTTAGATTGAGGTCCTCCTCCTTCAAACTCGAGGTTGGCTCTTATTTCTATTCATTTTTCCCTCCATTCATAATTCATTTTCCTCCTAGGTCCTTTTACCTGAATTTTACATCTCAGGATTGGCCTTGATTTCTTGACAAACTAAGGCTTTGAGATCCCTATTTTAGCACACAACCCTAGATCCAAGGCTTGCTTTGAAAAATTCTACCTAGACAAGGCCGACTTAGGATGAACTTGTCCTAGGGCCTTTTCATTTAGTGGGCTTTGGGCCCTATGCAGGGTTGTTTCTCCTAGGTGCTTAATCGAGGTTGACCTTGCAGAATCTGAGCCCCACAATCTGTATAAAAGGAGACCTACTCCCCTCATTTTGGCATTCATAATGCATGAGACACCAAGATATACATGCAAGCTATAATTGTGCATTCAATAGATCCAAGGGAAAACAAACATCCAATGAAGGCATTCATCATCAAGAATTCAAGGCATTTCCTTCCATAGATCTATCTCTTTTCCCCATTGGAGACCAAGAAAAGGAGTTTGATATCAAGGAACAAGATCTACATTTCCACATCAAGTCTTCTTCTTCTTATTCTACTTCTGCTTCTTCTCCTTCTCCTTCTCCTTCTCCTTCTCCTTCTCCTTCTTCTTCTTCTGGAGAAGAAGAAGAATTGATGTGGAAATGTAGATCTTGTTCCTTGATATCAAACTCCTTTGCTTGGTCTCCAATTGGGAAAAGAGATAGATCTATGGCACTAAGGAGAAGGAGAAGGAGAAGGAGAAGGAAAAGGAGGAGGAGAAGAAGAAGAAGAAGACTTGATGTGGAAATGTAGATCTTGTTCCTTGATATAAAACTCCTTTTATTGGTCTCCAATGGAGAAAAGAGATAGATCTATGGCACTAAGGAGAAGGAGAAGGAGAAGGAGAAGGAGAAGACTTGATTTGGAAATGCAGGTCTTGTTCCTTGATATCAAACTCCTTTGCTTGGTCTCCAATGGGGAAAAGAGATAGATCTATGGCACTAAGGAGAAGGAGAAGGAGAAGACAAATAAGAAGAAGAAGGAGTTTGATATCAAGGAAAAAGATCTTTGTCTTACATGATTTTCTTTTGGTTTTTATTTTGAGTCAAAGCTATTGCATCAACATTCTTGATCACATATTTAGAGGCAATTGCATCTACATTGTATGATATATTTCATTTATTAGATCTAGTCTCTGCTACATGTCAGCATTCTTTTAATTATATATATTTCAATTCAAGGTTAATTCCTATACATGAGCTTGAACAAGGCAAGCTCCTTGCCACAATATTTTTTTCCTTCTTTTCTATGTGTAGGAACAAGTGACAGAGTTTCAGATCCATATTTTCGGAGCTACAGAATCAGCGATAGTTTTGCTACATATTTCACCATTTTTTTTGCCTCTAGGATAAGGCCAGATTTCTTGGACAAGGCCAACTTGGGTAGACACTGTCTTGAAGATCTAAAAATTTCATAGGTAGAAGATACAGGTCTTAGGATTCCAGATTCAAAATAGTTTTTAATTCTGACAATTTTATAATAGTCAATTCTAGATCTGAATATTCATCCTTCTTCTCATTTCAAGGTAAATTCATTGTTCCTATTGCTTAGTTTTACATATTATTTATATCATTTATCATAAGGAATCCACCAAAAAACCATCCCACATTTGTGTGGATCACAAATTTGCATCCTTACTCTCTTGGTTGTGCAAATCAGATTCACCTTGTTGGGAGTTTGGTATTCCTATGTATGTTGAACTTGGTGGTCTACCATTGATCACCACTTTCACCATTACAATATGTTTTGTTTATATTTCTTTACATGACCCTTGTTACTCTATTGGAACAAGGTGATAAAGGAATCGATCTTTCATGACATTCCTCTATTTGTATCTCACTTCTTCTATATATTGTTATATGATATGTTGTGCATGTGCCACCATTCATAAATGCGCCTTTGTTTTGTCTGATTGGGGATGGTGAAAAATGATAGCTACCTATTCTCTTTGGTCTTTGTGATGCCAAACGAAAAAGTCTCTTCTTTGTAACTCTTATGTGACATTCTTCCATTATGCTCATATTTATGCTACCTTTAGGCAATGATGAAAATTCACTTTGATATAATACATATGTATAATCATATGATCATACTGACCCTAGAGTCAGTCGATCCCTTCTATGCTTTCTTTTGTCATGTGTTTATTTCCCTTGATTTTTCCTTTCTTGGGGGCATCTTGTAGTGGAAACATTTTTTGTGGATGCATGTATGCTCTGTTAAAGCCATTGCTCCCGTTAAGGCATTTGCAATCACTTTAATGTGGGGGCATACACTTTGCTCCTTGTTTCACATTTTGCACACACATACACAATGTTCCAATGAAACCTATCTTGTGAATGGCCAAGGAGAGAATGTTTTCCTTGTGTTCATCCTTTTATTGGATCTCTTAATTGAGATAATGCTTTCCTTAAGGACTGATATTCCTTTTCTTTTTTATCCCTATGGAGACAATGCTTTCCTTAGGCATGATTACTTTTGTCAAATCCCTTAATGGAGAAAAATGATTTCCTTAAGAATTGATCCTCTTAGATGGGTTGAGTAGCATAATACAACTTGTTAGACCTCTAATGTCATCTTTTGAAACACTTTCTCTTAGTATGATCCATAGTATGGAAATACCTTACTAGGCTAGTGCTCTCTCTCTCTCTCTCTCTCTCTCTCTCTTTGTGATGCCTCTTTTATCTTGTGTTGGATTTGATGAGGACTTGAGTCACTTTGGGGCTTGATGTTTCTTTGTCTCCTTGACCTTGATAATATTATCCTTATGCATTGATCTACTTTACCATGAGCATGAGCTTGTCTCAAAAGGAATATGGTGATGTGTTCATTGTAGCTTTGGTCACTCATCCATGTGATGAGGTACGGTTAATTGACTTAGGTGCATCTTTTCATATGACGTCTAATAAATATTGGTTATCTGAATATGAAGAATTTGACTGAGGTAAAGTGTACTTAGGTAATAATTCACATTTAAATATTGTTGGTCATAGTAAAGTTAAAATAAATATTACTAGCACTAGAATAAGAAAGATTAGTGGTGTGTTGCATCTATCTTCTTTGAGACAAAATAATTATTTGTGAGAAAACTAATAGATTCAAGCATGTGGTTAGAATTTTCTGATGCATTATGCAAAATGCTGAGATGTGCTATAGTGATTGATAAAGGTGTCAGAATTGACACTTTGTATAAGTTGGATGGATACATTGTTTAATGTAATAATACTTCTGTGAAGACCATATTTATGCATACTTTATTGGAAAAGGTGAGGGTTTCACCTTCGACAAATGGTCATGGATTTTGGTACCTAAGGGTAATTTTTCTTCTAAATCAAAGTTAGCTGTAGATAAGACTATGTTATGGCACTAGAGACTTGGCCACATTGGAGAGTGTTGGAATAATGGAATGGTGTGTACTGAGAGGGGAGGGGTGAATCAATACCCTTAAAATTTTTATCTCTTTATCCTTTAGTAATCTTTACTTGTATTACCAATCATATTTCTTTTCTACCTTATGGATGTAATATTAAAACATAAAATTAATTGCATGTAAACATTAATGAAATGTAAGCACACATGACACAAGAATTGGTAACGTAGAAAACCCCTGTTAGAAGGTAAAAAATGTGGTGGGGATGAAACCCACAAAACTCCACTATCTTCAAAATGGAAGGTGTCAATTAAGGCTACAAGTGTGATCACTTTTGATGACCTTACCCTATTAGGAGTAACATTTTAGACTGGTTAGGTCTACTATTTTAAGAGATTTTAACAGCACTGTTAAGTGTGCACTCGGTTAAGAGATTTAAAAAAAGACTATTAAGTCCACCTTCTTAAAGGATTTCTTGTATTTGCTACAATTGTTAGAGAGTATTCAAAAATACTTGTTGACCTGATAGTATGCAATCTTGAATTTCTGAATACAGATCCTTTAAGTTCACAAGATATATGTATCACCTATTGTGATTGATTAATACCTCTGTCCTGCTCGGTAGCCTTAAATCTTGTTCTTCATAACAAAATTCTGTCTTTTATGTCCTTTTGTATGGAACTCTCTATCTAATCCTTTAGATGTCTGCTATGGCTATAATCATCATGTTTTGATTGATTACTACATCTATTTTTACAATGTATTGACCTAATTTAGGTTTCACGCTTTACAATAAAAACTCTATGATCAAAGGTTTACAGCTTGACCTTGATCTCCTAGTTTGCATGTTTTCAATCAGTTAGAATGATTAAAACAATTACATATGCTTTAATTGTTCCTCAAGAAATGGTTTTATAGCTAAGCATAAAGCTAACTATAAAACTTCAGTTCTTTATCTGACGTGTATCTCAGATCCACTTTTCTCGGGATTAAAACTGTCTCTCGGTAGACTGGTGCTCGGCGATGTCTCTATAGACATACTTCTCTTGGGTTCCTTTGTGAATTGTGTTGTTGGTTTAATCTGTAAACTATCTGTCATGTTACTCTGTGAATTATGCTCTCGGTTTACTCTGTAAACTGTCTGTCGGTGACCATTGTGCTAATACACTTTCAGTGACCTCAGCACTTGTCTATTTTGGTGACCTCTATTTTTTGTCACTCGGTGATCATGTTACTGACAGTCCAAAACTATTTCCTTGTATACTAATGATAAATATGATCCTTTAGGATTATCAATCTCCCCCTTTGGCATTAGTATCAAAAACTGATATGTGCAAACTGAAATGTTTAGTATCTACACCATCTGTATACCTTGTCAAAGACTCCCCTATGTGCATGCCTTGGTATAATGTATGTAAATGTGTTACTTTTTAAGGTATATACATTTTCCCCTTTATACATATATATTTTCCCCCTTATACATATAATTTCCCCCTTATTTTGAAAATAATGACAAAGGTGTAATACTTACAACTTGTCAAGTATGTGGGCATGGGATTTTTGAATGTCTGCCATTATCTTCTCCCATTGCTCTTGGAGGTGTTCCAGGGTCATGTATTCCAATGTGAGTCTAGTGTGCATGTCATATATACTCTCAATAATAGACATCTCTGGGGTGGAAAGCAATGCTTTTTCCAAATTCATACGTTTCAACAATAGTGTGAGATTCAAGAGTAACATAGCCTGCAGCTCGGTTACCTCATCTCTAATTCTACTTTCATCCTTTTGAAGTTCTAGTCTCAACCATTTTTCTTCTACAATATTATCATAATGCAATTGGAATGCATTTTCTTCGATTGTGAGACCTTGTGCACTAGCCTTAAGATCTTCATCTATCTTTGCTATCTTTTCACTATGCTCGGTAGTGAAATGCTCTATTGTGCACAACATTTAAATTAAGGTAATCACTTATGAAATAATAGGTTCGAATGTATTTACTAATTCAGATAGTTTTACCTTGTTCTCTACCACTTCTTGCCTGATCTTTTTGGTTAGCTTGTATTTACACTTCTTCTCAACATGTTCCTCAATGACTTTGTTTGCATCTACATTTTGTGATGTAATGACGTTGGTGAGTACTGCTAATTGATCAAGTATTGGAGCATTTTTATCAATTGTAGTGTTAGGTACTATCTACAATAGTATTTCTTTTGTGGTATCTAGGACTTGTGAGCTCTTGTGATATTTCCTGAGCTTGTCTTGTATAGCCTTTCTCTGTCATAGTTCACCATACCTGGTCAGAGACTCAGGATCCAGAGTTCTAGGATCACAGTCGGGTATGTCAATGATTTCATCGAGTGTGACCTATGCTTTGTTTTTCTTCTTTTTATTCTTCTTTGATAGGAATGTAGAACTATAGCTATCTCATGCTCTTTCTCTTGCTTTGGTGATTGTGTGGGAGGTGTGGTTCCTTTTGTGCGCTTCTCTGTATTGACCTGTTGGTCGGTAGTGGATGTCTCCACATCAACCTTGTCTGTATCTATAGCCTTGTTTACCTCTTTAGTTTCCTTGGCATCACTCTATTTCTCCTCTCCACTTGTTGATTTTTTCTCTTCATTTGTATCCTTTTGCTTCCCTTGTTCATCACGTATGTCTATTGGATTGTTTGCATCAGGTTCAGGTGTCTTTTCATTCTCTTCAGATATACTATTGATATCTTGTATCAATAATGGCATGTGACCTAGTACATTTACCTGCGCTACATCTGTGGTATCCATTTCCTTTACTTGCTTGGTGGCATTAGTTACATCTTCATCATTCTTTGGTTCATTATCAAAATCAATAAGTGTTATATCTTTGATTGTGATTTTTGTTGATTCCCCTAATGATTGTAGTATTTGAGGTACATCATCCATGGCATTTCTTGCCTGTGTTGTCAACTCAACTAGATTTATTTCCTAGGTGTCATTTATGAAGATGTGCTCTAGGCTCGGTGTTTCCTCTTTCTCTTCATAGTGGGGTTTCTCAATAAGAGCCAGTACCTTCTCGAGGCTTGCTATATCCTCCTTAGGTGGATTGAATATTTCATTCCAAGTTTCACTGCTTTATTTGTCAAGCTCTATTAAACTTCCCTCTAGTACTTTGTAAGCTCTCATCTTAGCTAAAAAATTCTTTGCATGATTCTTCATCATTTCATCAATTTCTTCAACTTTTTGACTCGGGTGTAATGAGGGATCTTTCCCTTATCTATTTCTTTGTATGCAAGAAATATGCTCATCTTGCTAATATTATGTCATTAAGCTCTTGTTGCATCATCTTATTAAATTTTATAGACACATATTTGAATGCAATCATTGCCTTGATGATGGCCTCTTCTATCTTATTCTGATCCTCAAGTTTCAGAGTTAGCCATTGTCTAACCTTAGGATTTGATATGCTACCTGATTTGATGATTGATGCAGCAATCTCATCAATTGTCTTAGGAATTTTGTTCTTTGTAGGTTGGAGTGCTTGTTCACTCTCATCCTGTTCAGTTTCATCTTTATCTTCTTTTCCTCTAATGTATTTTCTTCTTTGCCCCAGTTCCTGTTTCCTAGTTTGAGGCTTTCTCTTATAAGTCCTCACTGTACCTTTCTTTATCGGTGGTGAGTTTGCATCTTTTGTAGTCCGACTCCTAATTCTTGATGCAATAGTAGTTCTTTGTTTCTTTTTTGGTGGTGCATCAGATTCAGTAGATTCAGAATCACTCAATTTTTCATATTCACCAACGAATGACTGTCCCTCAGTGACATCTTGTTCCAAATCTTTATCATCTACCAAAATTTTATTCTCAAGTGTTTTTATGTTTTTATTCTTCTTTCGGTCTATCTTCTTCACTACTAGTCTAGTTTTGATTCTAGCCTTAGCTTCCTCATATGTCCCAAATCTTGGCAATGATTTTTCCACTACTTCATTTAGTAGGGCTTCAATAGCATTTATGACTTGATCAATGTTGATCTCATAATCTAGTGGTGGTAACCATGTTTTTCTCAGTACAACTAGTTTTATTAAAGTGATGTCAGTATCTACTATGAAACATATGTCATCCTTATACTATTCCACCAGTTGTGCAGGTATCCTCATTCTCTTCTACATTTTGTCCTTGAAAATAGTGAAGTATGCATCCATTACTGATGTAAAATTATCCCCTAGTGACTTAATGAATTCACTAATTTGTGCAGTTACTGGTCGGGTTGTGTCCCATTGACATTACTGACAAATGGGAAGAAATTTTGAAAGTAGAAAAATGTGCACATGAGGAGTGACCCGAACTTACATGAATTAGATTTGGCTGACCTAGTTGTCCTCATATTCTCCTCTAGTTGCTTTAGTAGCAGCTCAGATAAGTCTAGTTGCAGTCCCTTCTTCACAATCTTATAGGCAGTGTCAACTGCTCCACATGTTATGCTATTCAATCGGCTAGCTCAAAATACCTTGTATCCAATTATGCATGCACTGAAATTCATCTCTACATCAGTGATTAAATTAAATTTTAAACCTCTGCCATCCCATACTGCACCAGTTGCTTTTCTAATGTCAGGGTGAGAAGGATGTTTTAGGGATTTGGCCTTGTTTGTTACTAGATAACTGGTTACTACGTGTATTACATCTTTAGTGATTGGTTTCGGTTCATCTAACCACATTTTCCTATCATGTACCTGGCTGAGTACTATCTGAATCCACTCGATCTTGAACTATTTAGGAAACATTAGGGCATTTGTTAACCCTTTCACCTCAATGTGTTTATTTTCATCTTTAAGGTTTTCATCTGTGAAAAGCTTCTTGTAAGCTTCTTCAACCTCAAGATCTCTGATCTCTGCAATCTTGTAGTGGCTATATGCTCAGACATCTTCAACTAGTAAAAACTTAGGAGGTATGCTTGAGAATGCTCCTTGGCTGTTGGGTTGTGAAGAAACCTCAGGGAAAAATTTATACTTGGGCTCTTCACAGGCGGAGTTATTGATTAGGTTGACCTTCTTGTCCTTCACATTCTTGATCTTGGAGACTCGCGATGTGGTTGCTATGTTTTTTGAGATTAGGGCTTCCTTCGTAATGAATAGTTTTCTCGGTGAGTCTTAGATACTCATTTGATCTTAGCTATAGATGATGGAAATCTATTGTAGT
Organism: Thuja plicata; assembly: GCA_018584345.1. Lineage (NCBI taxonomy): Eukaryota > Viridiplantae > Streptophyta > Pinopsida > Cupressales > Cupressaceae > Thuja > Thuja plicata. The sequence goes on along the minus strand of MU223253.1, from coordinate 39,295 downwards.
AGTCATGAATTTTCTTTTGAATCTCTCTGCAATGTGGTCGCTCCTTGGTAGCTCTTCTTCGCTCTTAAAATCTTGGTGAATGAATGAGCTTTTCGTCGCCCTTTTATAGACAATGCCCTAAGTGGTGCAATAAATTATTCACCTTCTTCTTGGTGGTCGAAGACGGAGTCGCTCAGGGTAAGTGACAACTTGGTTGCACTTTTCATATGTTCACTGACGGTGCTCGGTATGTAGCGGAGACTTGATTATCGTTCATGTATTTACCAACAATGCTCAGTTTACATTGACAACTTGGTTTTTATATGTACAATGATGATGCTCAGTGTGTATTGACCAATGAGATTGGATTCACAAAATCATAACAAGTAATACCATAGTGCATCTTTATTCATTCAAATTTGGCATATTATCATTGTATATGGAAAAATGTAAAATAAAACTATATAGAGTGCATTTCCATACTTACTTGTTTTTCTTAGGTGTGGGTGGTGATATCACCTAATCCATTGGATGAGGTGTCACCAATTGTAGTGCTTGGTCCAACATTGTCAGTGTTTGTAGCTCTCCTCCAAATTTGATTTCTCATTCTCCTGATATCTTCAGTAGTGTTTCCATTAGCAAAAGTGCTTGACTCTGTCACTCGGTCTCTACAGTATTTTCTTAGATGAACAACCTTATGATAGTGTAAGCATGCCATTCCAGAGTTAGTCTAGTTCCTAGACCTTCGTATCCATTTCCTCATGCAATTTACAACTATGTGTCTATATCTCCCACATGTTGTGCAGTTTACCCATGTGTTGTAATCCCAAACATATGAGTTATCGACTCTTCTTGGTTGATAAGGATTTTATTGTTCTTTTGGTTTCCATACTTTCTTTTTCTTTTTCCTACATTAATTATATGTGCGCCCATGCATTTTTCAAGTAGAAAAATATTTTTCTATGTAGGATTCCTTCTTTGGTTATTTTACCTTAGATCTTCATTCATGTGCTTTATGTCCATGCTTGTTATTGTTATAACAATTACCAATGAATATAGAAGTAGATTTAGGAATACCTTTAGCTTTTCTCATGCAAACATTTTATGTGTGGCCTGGTTTTCCATAGTGATTTCATGACTGCTTCTTTGGTCTTCAATTTTTGTAGACATATTTTTGATCAGATTGATTTGATGATTCTCCGTTCTTGGTATACCCTAATCCGATATTGTTGTTGAGTCTTCTTTGTCCATTCAGAAAATCATTCATTCTATTTGTATTATCTTAAGATTTCTTGATCATATCATTATGTTGTTGCTGAATCCTTGTTTCATGCTTTAGTTTCTCATTTTCTTCCCTTAGTTCACCAATAGCTTCTAATTTCCCATTCACTTCTATGTTCACTCAGTTGGCCTCATGACTCATAAGAACTATTTGATTGGTGATCTCAATGTGATGTTTAGTTAGTATTTGTATTTCTGACCCTTTCTCTTGCAAATTTTCAGTGATCTTCCTCCTGTCATCAATAGCTAATGTTCTTTCTTGTTCATCTTGTCTAGCATTATTCATAACATCAATAATTCTTACCATCTGTGTCTCTTGACCGATTTGAAGTACCTTTAATTGTTCAGTTAGATGTTGATTGATTTCATTCAGAATTGTAATGCTTCCTTCTGATGTGTCAGATGTATTACTAGATGCAAATCTTGATGACTCAAATAAATTAGGTATCTCTTCTTCATGATAGTCAGTTTAATTGTAGTGAGATGCCATAGATTTTCTTTCATCCAGTAGATTTATCATCTTGATTCTTTCTTCTTTATATTTCTCAAAGAAAATATGTATCTCCAACTTTTGATTCTCAATATTCTTATCAAGCTTATATGTTTCCATTGTATGATCTTTTCTCTCAAGTGATTTAAACTTTTCCAAATAAGAGATCTAGCTCTAATACCAATTAATTGAATAATGGAATGGTGTGTACTGAGAGGGGAGGGGTGAATAAATACCCTTAAAACTTTTATCTCTTTATCCTTTAGTAATCTTTACTTGTATTACCGATCATATTTATTTTTTACCTTATGCATGTAATAGTAAAACATAAAGTTAATTGCATGTAAACATTCATGAAATGTAAGTACACATGACACAATAATTGGTAACATAGAAAATCCCTGTTAGAAGGTAAAAACTACGGTGGGGATGAAACCCACAAAGCTTCACTATCTGCAGAATGGAAGGTGTCGATTGAGGATACAAGTGTGATCACTTCTGGTGATCTTACCCATTTAGGAGTAACATTTTAGATTAGTTAGGTCTACTCTATTAAGATATTTTAACAATACTCTTAAGTGTGCACTCGGTTAAGAGATTTACAAAAAGATTGTTAAGTCCACCTTCTTAAAGGATTTCTTCTGTTTGCTACAATTGTTAAAGAGTAGTCAGAAATACTTGTTGACCTGATAGTATGCAATCTTGAATTTCTGAATACAGATCCTTTAAGTTCACAAGATATATGTATCACCTATTGTGATTGATTAATACCTCTGTTCTTCTCGGTAGCCTTGAATCTTGTTCTTCATAACTGAATTCAGTCTTTTGTGTCCTTCTGCATGAAACTCTCTGTTTGATCCTTTAGATGTCTGATGTGGCTACAATTATCATGTTCTGATTGATTACTACATCTATTTATACAATGTATTAACCTAATTTAGGTTTCACACTTTACATTAAAATCTCTATGATCAAAGGTTTACAACTTGAGCTTGATCTCCTAGTTTGCATGTTTTCAATCAGTTAGACTGATTAAAACAATTACATATACTTTACTTGTTCCACAAGAAATGGTTTTACAGCTAAGCATAAAGCTAATTATAAAACTTCAGTTCTTTATCTAATGTGTATCTCAGATCCACTTTTCTCAGGATTAAAATTGTCTCTCGGTAGACTGGTGCTCGATGATGTCTCTGTAGACATACTGATCTCAGGTTCCTTTGTGAACTGTGTTGTTGGTTTACTCTGTAAACTGTCTATCAGGTTACTCTGTGAATTATTCTCTAGGTTTACTTTGTAAACTGTCTATCAGTGATCATTGTGCTAATACACTTTCGGTGACCTCTACACTTGTATGTTTTGGCGACCTGTGTTTGCTGTCACTCGGTGATCATGTTACCGATAGTCCAAAATTGTTTCCCTGTATACTAATGGCCAATATGTTCCTTTAGGATTATCATGAGAGAAGGGTCTAAGGACTTTGAAAAAGGAAAACCTTGTTGAAATTTTTTGTAATCTTGATTTTTATTTTTGTAAGAATTGCATTTGTAGAAAAAAAACTGCATTTAGTTGTACTTGAGCTCTCATAAATCTTGCAGTGTGTTGGATCTTATTCATTCTAATGTGTTTGGTCCTGTAGATGTTCCTTCCATTGGAAAATATACATATTGTAATTCATATATATATATTTGGGTATAGGTTGTAAGTTGTAAGATCTAAAATAGGGGAGGGATCAAAATGTAAGATATGAATAGTGATGTGGAGTTGCAATTGAATGTATTTTTGAGGTAGTGGAGAAGGTAAGATTGTCCTCTTAACCCCAAATTTCATAAAGGGAAGATACAAATTGATTAACCCCAAAGAAAGGGTCAATGCATAAATGAATCAACCTATTAAGGATAGGGATAAAGAGCAAAACCCTAAATTCCATTTTATAGAAGAGAGTGTGTAATAGATTTAGGAAGATTAAAACTTTAATTGAAATGAATTGAAGAAAAGTATTAACCTCAAAATGCAACATATATGAAGAATGATGTTTTCGGGTGTCTGTATTGAGTTTCTGGAAATTTTGCAACCGGATCTGGAACAGAAATGTAGAGACAGAGAAAACCCATAAATCTTTTCCGAATCTGGCTCAGGTCCAATTTTGACCCAAAAATGAATGTCATCTTTGACCCAAAAGTCTGATTCTGACCTAGAAAGTTTGATTTTGACTTGCACAGTCTGACAAATTTTTTTTTTCGGATCCTGATAGTTTGCTGAAAAGGGTATCCAGATCTGCACTCCAATTTGCTATTTCAAACCTGTCCCTACAAGAAAAATAATTTGTTTGTTGGGGGGAAGGGGTTTTCCTTAGTCAAACCCTGATTTAGGAATTAATCTTGAAATCAATAATTGAAATAGAGAATGATAGCAAGCAGTAGAAGTAGATCTAATAATGAAGCTATGACAATAGATATGCATTTATACTTTGAATGTAAACAAGTATGTAAATCTGAAAGCTTGGAATCAATATTAGAAACCATAAACCTCCATGAATGTATGCTTAGAATCCAACTTGAAAGAATAATGAATGAATCTTGAGGATGTACAAAGGATATTGAAGGAAGCTCACACCACCATGATGGATAGATCTAGGGTTTGAATGATGAATCTTGAATGCTTGAACCAAATCCCTTCAAAGGCTTGAATGCTTGAATCCTTGATCTTCAATGGAGAACTTTAATGCTTGAGAGGAAGACTTGAAAAACTTGATTGAACTTTGAAAACTTGAGAACATGTATAATTATTTTTTCTTACTTAGTCTTTTTCATTTGGATTCTTGCTTAGTTGATGGTTGTTCGCTTGTGATTATGCTTAGAGAAAATGAGAGGAGAAAACTTCCTTATATACAAATCTAGGGGAAAATATTCTAGAGAGCCCTACATAGGAGAATTTAATTCCAATTGGACCTATACCCTTAGAAGAGGACCTATATTAAATATCATTTCAAGATTCGTTACTTCAGAACCTGAAATAATCGACTCAAAAGCGGAAAATGAACTTTTGAATGACCCCCGACAGCTGACACACTTTCCAATTGGAAAGGGGGACCTAGGTCAAAATTGAGGTCAACCTTGACCTAGGTCAAGGTCAAGGTCAAATTTTACCTAGGTCAAGGTCAAGGTCGACCTTAACCCAGGGTGTTAGAACCCCTAGAAAATGTGCCAGGTGGGATAAATAGTGTCTGGAGAGTCCCAATCAGGGTCCTAAACAGGCACAAAAGCATGAGAGGGTGCAAAAATGAGAGGACAATATGATGATGGTCAAAACCACCCCCTAAGGAGGGATAAACATTCTTAACATGGAAGTGCTTCCATTTTAAGATGATACATTAAGCCCCCACTTTAGCGGGAGTATGGAAATAAAAAATACTCACGATAAAGTTAGAAGAAAGACTCTAGTGGATCAAAATGAGGTAGAACATCACTTAGTCAAGTACATGAGCCCCCAGACCAAGGATTCTAACTCAACATACATGCACAAAGATATGAAAGAAAAGAGAAATTAATCATAGAAAGCATACATGACTACATAAGCAAGACAAGAGCAACACTATAAATAACATAGCTTCATGATCTAATCCTACTAACATGAAAGTGAAAGAGAGAAAAGAGAAAGTGATTACCTCGCCTAGTAATATTCCCACCTTACCATGAATCACCAAGGAGGGAGAGCCCAACAGGTTCACCCATGAACTGTGCTTTGTAATTGTAATGTGTCTTCTGATGGCTTTTGGAATATCCATAGATCCACATTCTTGTATCACTATGGAATATAAAATGCGTGTCTTTTCACGATTTAGCAACTTATGTGTGTTACCTTCCAAGGATTTAGCATATTTAAAAGTTGAAAAAATGTGTATCTCTTTAGGATTTAACAACTTATGTGCGTTACCTTCCGAGGATTTAGCAAAAATAAAAAGTAAAAATGCGTGTCTCTTCAGGATTTAACAACTTATGTGCGTTACCTTCCAAGGATTTAGCATATTGAAAAAATGTAAACTATAGTATAAGGGGACCCTATATATGCCCCCCTCCTTATCAATGGCTACCTACTAGGCAGGATAAGGAAGAAAAATAGGATACCTACTTCACAAGGTATGGAGATATCCTGTTTAACAACTATATCCTTAGCGAAGAGTATTGACCCTTACATCTAACATCATAGATAATCATGAAAATGATATGTCACGTATGGAAAAAGGATCCTCAAAGAGGAAGAGATCTTATCAGAAAGACCCCCATCGTAGAGGAGTGCTTAGGATAAAATGTTATCTTCCAAAGAAAAGCAAAGAGGGACCAAAGATTCGATCATCAAGCCCCCTACGATCAAGAGGAAGAGGAATCTTGGAATGAAGGAAGCCAACTCTATCCCAAAGCAAGAGAAAGAGTTTATAAAGAACATAATTTGCAAAATAAAGAAGAGGTGATGACCTAGGACAATCACCTCTCATATAAGAGGGTATCCATAGCCAAAACATAAGTCTTTATAAGGAAATAATGTTGTAGAATAAACAAATGCCACTAAGCTAAGGAAAGTAGATCCTTAGATAGAGAAGGAAGGAAAACCTTACCCCCCAGGAATGAAAGCAAGGGATATACCAATTGTAACAAGAGATGCTGTAGAAAAGAGATATCTTTACAAGACAAATGTCCTAGAAAAGATATCATGAATGATTATGAGCGAATGAAGTATGTACCATAATACAAAATCATAGGGATAGAATATAGAAAGAATATCCAATTAAAATCAAAACAAAATACATGCTAAGAGCATAATGGATCCTAGAAGATTGGAAGGAAATAACTCTTGCCCCCCAATTAAGAGACAAGAGGATAAAAATGATCTAATTTATAGAAAAATGATGGGAATTCCCTATAGCAAAATTATGAAGAAATTGTAATACTACACGTGAATGAGATATAATTTCTAAAGCAGCTCTTTCTCTAACATATAGCTTGAAATGCACACAATCAGAAAGTAAAAGTGTATAACTATAGTGAAAAGGACATTTGTATTTAGAGAGAGCATTTTTTGGCATAGGTTTAAAGATTTCTTTCTTAGAATTCATTAATTGAACATACACTTTCTTAGCCACATCTTGAGGAGTACCAGGGTGATCTAAGGAAGGTGTTGGAAGAAGAATATGAAGAGGAGGGCAGCGGTTAAAATCAACCACCTTGATTTGAGAAGGAGGGAAGCCTATACCATGCATATCTTGTTTAGGGGATAAGTAAATCAGGTTTTTAATGCCATGTTCATTAACACCGAGCCCTAAACCCTTATAGCCTTATTTATCCACCATAGTGTATCTTGTAGTGTACATATCTTGTAAAGATTATGCAAGAGATGATTGGTTACGGTGGTCATGAGAAAATGTTGTGTAAGGTGGAATGAAAGGTTTAGAAGAAGTTTCTTTGTTCTTTCCTTTAATATCATCATAGATCAGATAAGAAGGGGAAGGCAAATGAAAGAATTCTTTCACATCTGCATCATGAACCCTAGTTTGAGCCCATCATAAGTGTGGGAAGAACTAGGGATAGAAGATGGAGAAATAGGAGCGGGAATATTAGGATTTGGATTAGGAATGATAGGATTAAGATTAGGAAGATTAGGAAATGAAGTATCATCTACCAAATTCATTGCATAATCCAAAAGAGTTATAAGTCCGCTACATAAATCCCTAATGAAAGTTTTGAAAGTAGGAAGACTAGTATTAGTTAATCTCAAAATAGCATAAGCAAGTGAAACATGAAGAGTAACAAACATGATGCAATGGATGATAGATTCATAAACATCATAAGTACTATAAAGAGATGCTAAAAGAAGAATAATTAGGAAAATAACCATACCCCAAAGAATCTTAAAGATCTTCATAGTGAATGAAATGCAATAAATGTTTTTGTATTTTTATGAGTATGTAGATTTTTTTTTGTATTTTAAAATGCAAGAGCATAAAATTTAATTTGTATACAAAAGATAGTCTCTAAGGAAAAGAGGCAAAGCATCTAACACCAAAAAGATATATATATATATATATATATATATATATATATATATATATATATGGGTATAGGTTGTAAGTTGTAAGATCTAAAATAGGGGAGGGATCAAAATGTAAGATATGAATAGTGATGTGGAGTAGCAATTAAATGTATTGTTGAGGTAGTGGAGAAGGTAATATTGTCCTCTTAACCCCAAATTTCATAAAGGGAAGATCCAAATTGATTAACCGCAAAGAAAGGGTCAATGCATAAATGAATCAACCTATTAAGGATAGGGATAAAGAGAAAAACCCTGAATTCCGTTTTATAGAAGAGAGTGTGTAATAGATTTAGGAAGATTAAAACTTTAATTGAAAAGAATTGAAGACAAGTACTAACCTCAAAATGCAACAGATCTAAAGAATGATGTTTTTCGGTGTCTGTACTGAGTTTTCGGGAATTCTGCAACCGGATCTGGAACATAAACACAAAGATGAAGAAAACCTGGAAATCATTTCTGAATCTAGCTTAGGTTTGATTTTGACCCAAAAATGAATGTCACCTTTGACCCAAAAAGTCTGATTCTGACCTAGAAAGTTTGATTCTGACTTGCACAGTCTGACTGGAAATCTGTTTTCGGATCTTGACAGTTTTCCAAAAAGGGTATCCAGATCTGCATTCCAATTCATTGTTCCGAACCTGTCCCTGCAAGAAAAATGATTTGTTTTTTGGGGGGAAGGGGTTTTCCTTAGTCAAACCCTGATTTAGGAATTAACCTTGAAATCAATAATTGAAATAGAGAATGCTAGAAAGTAGTAGAAGTAGATCTAATAATGAAGCTATGGCAATAGATATGCAATTATACTTTGAATGTAAACAAGTATGTAAATATGAAAGCTTGGACTCAATATTAGAAACCATAAACCTCCATGATTGTATGCTTGGAATCCACCTTGAAATAAGAATAAATTAATCTTGAGGATGCACAAAGGATCTTGAAGGAAGATCATACCACCATGATGGATAGATCTAGGGTTTGAATGATGAATCTTGAAAGCTTGAACATAATCCCTTCAAAGGCTTGAATGCTCGAATCCTTGATCTTCAATGGAGAACTTGAATGATTGAGAGGAAGACTTGAAAACCTTTATTGAAATTTGAAATCTTGAGAAAATGTATAATTATTGCTTCTTATTCAGTCTTGTTCACTTGGATTCTTTCTTAGTTGATGGTTGTTCGCTTGTGATTATATTTAGAGAAAATGAGAGGAGAAAAATTTCTTATATACAAATCTAGGGCACAATCTTCTAGAGAGGCCTACATGGGAGAATTAAATTCCAATCAGACCTATACCCATAGAAGAGGACCTATATTAAATATAATTTGAAGATTCGTTACTTCGGAACCCAAAATAGTTGACCTGGAAGTGGGAAATGAACTTTTGAATGACCCCCGAAAACTGACAAAATTTCCAATTGGAAAGGGGGACCTGGGTCAAAATTGAGGTCAACCTTGACCTAGGTCAATGTCAAGGTCAAATTTGTCCTAGGTCAAGGTCAAGGTCGACATTGATCTAGGGAGTTTGGACCCCTAGAAAATGTGCCATGTAGGATAAATAGTGTTCAGAGAGGCCCAATCAGGGTCCTAAATACGTACAGAAGAGGGAGAGGGTGCAAAAACGAGAGGACAATATGATGATGGTCAAAAACACCCCCTAAGGAGGGCTAAACTTTCTTAACATGGAAGTGCTTCCATTTTAAGATGATACAATGATTATAGAAGGACATGGGTATATTTTATAAGGAGTAAATCTAATGTGTTTATTCAATTTGAAAAATTTAAACCAATGGTTGAATTGCAGAAAATAAAGGAAATAAAATGTTTGAAGACTTGTAATGATGGTGAATTTTTCTCTAGTGATTTTGATAGGTTATGTAAATATTTTGGCATTCATAGAAATCAAACAACTCCACGTTCTCTACAAAATAAATAGTTGCAGAAGCGATGAGTCAGACATAGATGGAGAAGGCTAGAAGTATGGTTAGTAGTGCACGCCTAGAACAAAGGTTTTGGGATAAAGTTGTTGACATTCCTTGATACATGATGAATGAGTCTCCTACATCAACTCTCGTTAATAAAACACCTATGGAAGCATAGTCAGGTCATAAGCCTTCATTGAGACATCCACAAATTTATTTTTGATTTTGTTACATTGGATTATTTTTCCTAACAATAAATATTTTCATGGATCTCTTTGTTATGAAATTTCAGATTTTGAACTTTCAAAAGTTCAAATTCCCATGTTCAAATCTTTCTTGCACGTCTTGCATTGTCGCAGCTTCATTTTGGCTAGTCTTTCCTTTAGGTGTCTTTTTCCCTCATTTTGAACTTTCAAAGTTCACATTCAAAAGTTCAAATTATACAAGTGCAAGTGGAAGGTGAAGTTCTCTTTATCAATTTAAGAAGCCTTCGTGTCTTTAGTCAAGTTTGTTTCTCTCATTTTGAAATTTCAAAGTTCAATTTAAAAAAGTTCAAATTTAAAGATTTTCATTTCCAAATTTGCAGCTGATTTCATGAAGGAAAAAGGTAATGTTGGTACGGATAGAGTATAAGCAAGGAGATTCCAAATTTTTGAAAATTTTATCTTTCTGGGAAAGTTAATCATTATTTTGTGATCTTAAGGGGTGTGAAATGATAGTTAATTAATAGTATGTCAGACTAATGTCACTTCGCCATTAATTTGCGTAGATGTAATGAAGGTTTAAGCATGCTGTGAATTCAAGCAAATATTTTGCTCGTTATAAGCGGAGATTGTGTTTCTTTTTTTCATTTAGTCTTGATTTCTTTCATCACCATGGAGCTAGAAAGACAAAGGAGGTAATTTCAAGGTTACAATATTTACATTTTCATGAATTTTGGTGAGTCGTCAAACTCTGAACTTCTAGCTTAAGTAGTCTATTGAAGAATAGCAAGTTTTCAAGTTTCTTCGTGGATTCCTTGTTTTCTTGTTCTAGAATTTTAATTGTTTAAATAAGATGAAGTATAACATACTGTCATTGCCTGATGCTGAGGGTTTAGGGTTCTAGTGATTTCTTTCCCAAAATGCTTCTAATCTCTTCTAACCATCCAATGGTTACTCCTCCTATGTGAAATTATCCAATATAGATCTCCTAGATCCTCTCTATCAACTTGCCTCCTAGGTATAGTTGATTTGTGGAAGACACAAAATACCTCTAGGATCAACTAGTCCAACTAGTTATTCAATTTCCTAGGTTTCTTCATTAGATCTTTCCCCTAGAATCCAATACCCTTGCTTATGATATTCCCCACACACCTCATTGACTCTTGTCTATTTTCTAGGTCCATTAAAAGTCCATTGGAATCAATTACAACTCTTCTAGACACTCCAACAATCCAATTGTTGCCAAATACACTAGGAGGCCTAATAACCCTATTTCCAATTAGGTCAAATTTCACTGTTTTGGGTCTAAAGATCCAAAATCTTCCAAACAACCTCACAAAAGACCTTGAAAATATTCAAGGTATCCACCAAAACTACTAGAATCCAAAATCCTAGCTTCTGAATGCACCCACAACCCTAGTTATCACCCGGCCCTAGTTTTCAGCCTATCTTTTAGGCCTCTGGACCAGTCAGTACAAAATGTCTCCAAATTGGTCTTCAAAATTCCTGTCATCATTTCCCACCATTTGATCCTTCATGGGAACACTTTAGGGCTTCTTCACATGCCACTAAGTTCACCATCCAAGATCATGGGTTTTCTATGCAATCTGTTCTTTACCTTGTCCAGGCTCACTTGTTCCTAACAGTCTGCCATAGGGCTTCATTCCAAGTCTAGGAATCCAATTTAAAAAACAAAAAGGAAAGAAAAAAACTATATGTAAAGACCCTAACCATTCATCCCCCATGGTTTCAACCATTTTCACTGGTGGATGCTTATGTTAGAGCCATATTTACCACTGCAACTCTGTAAATGGAGCTTATAGACCAGTGGCTTAAATCTTATTACAAATTTACACTATGACAACTTGAAATAAAACTACTAAATACATAAGAGAGATAATTCAAAACACTACACCACCATGGGGTCCGATCACCCAATTCAATCTGTACATAGTCATACAAAAAACAAGAAACAATTCATATTACAAAGAAACACAGTCTGACATCCGTACAAAAGGTACACAAAAATTTTATGCAATACAAAACTCCATTAACCTTATGAAAATCATCGATCCATGCTCAAATACCCAAGCATGGGTAGTTACAACTGCTCCAACCTCCATTTGCAACTTCTTGCAAAAATTTGCAAAAGTTGCTCGAGCAACTTTTTCTATTTGACTATTTTAGTCAACTCCATGGATTTGTTTGACTTCCATGACCTTAGTTAGGTTAATTAGGGTCCTAGAAGATACTCTACACCCAAAAATATCAACTTTTACCTTTCTAGGTCAAGATGACCACAATATCACCTAGGAGCACTCTTGGCTCTTACAAACATGGAGATGATCAACTTTGGATCCAACCTAGTGCATCTTATTACAACCCACACAAAATACCTAACACAACCATAAAATACACAAACCACACCAAAATGGGAGGTTCTCTGCACCATTACCTAATTTAGAGTCCTCGTCTAATCTAGTCAGTTCTTTTCCAGAGTTGGAAAAGACAACCCTTATGAATGTAACTGTGGAGGAAATTCTTGAAAGGATGAGAAATCCCCGAAAAGGTTCTATAGCAGAAAAAACCAGACAACGTGGTTTGATTGAAGCTGCCGCTTTTCAAATTGTAACCCCATGTCAGGAGCTGGTTATGGAATGTATGAATCACTATGACATAAATGAGAAGTGCATTCGCACCAATTCTGGTGAAGTATTAGTGAGGATTGATAGGGAAACAATAATGTCTGCCATGGTTATTCCAAATAAGAAGACATACGAAGCATGGACTATTGGTACAACTTATTCATTCTTTGTAGAGAAGAAGAAACAATATAGAAATATAATTGCTAGGGGCTGGTTGCTAAATACTAAGAGAGGTGACTCTCATCTTCCGAAACCCCTTACCCATGAGCATTTTATCCCTGAGATAAGAGATTTGGTCATTCTATTAAACAGGGTTAAAGGAAATCAACATACATTTCACTAGGAGGACTGGATATTCTTTTATATTTAAGTGATGATGAATGGAAGGAAATTCTTGGACTAGGGTGAGCTCATTACTGAGATACTACATGAAGGGTTATCCAAATTCGTCGGTATGAGGGGTTTGTACATGTACTCCTTCTTGTTCTATATTATAGCCAGTTCTAGAAAATGGTCTGGGTTGCCTCATGAATCTTGAGCGCCAGGAATGAAAATGTTGGAATTAATGGGAAGTAGTACTAAGAGGGGAGGGGTGAATCAGCACCTCTAAAACTTTTAGCACCTTACACAATTTATCATTAGCAATCATTCAATTCTGATTTACCAACCATTACTGTTATTCTTTCTTATGCATCTAATGTTTGTTCACAATCTTTAATAGTTTTCAATCATTCATAGAAAAATTCATGAAATTGACAAACACACAACACAAGATATGGTATCGCAGAATACTCTTGTTAGGAAGTAAAAACTACGGTGGGGATGGCACCCACAAAACTTCACTATCTACAGAATGGAAGGGAGTCGATTAAGGCTTACAATTTGATCACTTCTGATGATCTACCCTATTAAGAGTATTAAGGTGGAGACCTGTTAAGATCTACTATATTAAGAGATTTAGCAACACTAATTTAAGTGTGCACTCAGTAATGAGATTTCAATAGGACAGCTAAGCCCACCTTTCTTGAAAGGATTTCATTAGTGTACTACACTTGTTAGAATGAGTACAAATGTTGACCTGGCTATATGCAATCTACTATTGCTGATTTACAGATCCATTAAAGCCTTTACAATAATAATATCACCTTAAGTGATTGATGAATACCTTTTCTCTGCTTGTGAGTAGCCTCTGTTCTATTCTTGAAAATTGATTTGATTCTGTTTGCGTTCTTCTGTATGAATTCTCTGTCTGGTCTTTAGTTGCTCTTTGTGGCTACTATCTTCATTGAACAACAACAATTCTCAATGGATTGAGCACCTATTTATACAAGTATTGACCTATCTTTAAATTCATGATTTACAATGTTAATTCTCAGATCCAAGGTTTACAACTTGACCTTGATCTTTAGTTTGCATGTTTTAAAAGAGTAAAACTAATTAAAACAATAAAAATTATATTACTTCCTCCGCACATAATAGATTTAAAATCAAATCAAGAAGTTATAAATACAACTTCAGTGATTTGTCTGACGTGGAAAGTTAGATCCACTTTTTGCGGGATGTAACTGACTGTCGGTTCATGGTTGTTGGTTTGAACTTGCAGTCTGTCGGCGTTCCTTGACTAAACTATTTGTTAAGTTCCTTGTATCTTTCAGGTTCCTCTCTTTCTATACTGTCGGGTAGCATTGTTGTTACTCATCGGGTATCATTTACCTTTTTGTCATCGGGTAACACTTAACAATGTTTGTTGGGTAACTTTGGCATCGGATAGTGTTGTGCCCTGTCTGTCAGTGTAGAGTAAACCGATGGTGTAGATCATGTTTTTCTTCTAAGTATAATAATGGAAAAATATAATGCCTTCAATCTCCCCCTTTGACATTAGTATCAAAAACTGATATGTGCATAATACTAAAATTATTACACCATGTTTATATCCTTGTCATAATATGACTCCCCCTTATTGTGTGAAATGGTATAGTGTCTGTATATGTACATGTATACTATTTATTCTCTAAGTGTACATTATTTCCCCTTTCTTCCACTATACATATGATTTCCTCCTTTAACTGAGGTGATGTAGATATCAAATTCCCCCTTTCTTTGATATTGATGACAAAAATGTACAACTTACAATATGATAAAATTGTGACAAAAATGTGTAACTTACAATGTGTCAAATACATTAGAATGGATAATTTTGATATCTTCCATTAGTTTCTCCCAATGTTCTCTCAATTGTTCTAGGGCCATGTGTTGCAGCTCTAGTCTGGCATGCATATCATAAATACTATCTAGGACAGACATTTTAGGGGTGGCAATTAGAGTACTTACCTGTGTCATGTTTTGTTGCAGGAGTGTAAGTGTCGGTAAGAGCTTAACTTGGAGCTCATTGACCTCATCTCTGTACTTCATCTCTGCAAACTGAATGTCTTGTCTCTATTTCCTAGCCTGTATGATTTATTGATTGTGTAATTTAATTGCTTCTTCGGTGGTGGCTAGAATTTGTGTACTGGACTGAAGATCAGCATCAATTTTTTTCTATCTTGCCAGTATACTCCTTAGTGAGTTGATCTAAAGTGCACCAATTTATTGATTAAGGTAACAGCTTCTGATAAAATTGGGTCAATTGTACTTAACAATTCAGATAGCTTGACCTTTTTCAATGCAACTTCTTGGCTTATCTTGTCTGCGAGCTTGAATTCATACTTTTGTTCAAGTCTCTCTTCCATTGTCTTCTCAGCATCGGTATTCTGAGATGTTATTGCATCTGTGAGTATGACCAGTTGATCAATAATTGGAGCTTGTTGATTGATATCTATGTCTGGTACAATTTGTTGAAGTATCTCCTTTGCTACTTCTAGTACCTTGGCCTCTTTTTCTGCTCTCTTCATCTTGTCTTGAATGGATTTTCTCTCACAGAGCTTTGCATATTTTGTCAATGCTATCAGATCTAATGCTCTTGGATCACAGACTGGAATCTCAATGATATCATCCAGAGTTACTAGATTTTTATTCTTTCCTTTCTTCTTCTTTGAGATTTGAGGGGATGTAGATGTATGAACTACCATATCTAGTTCATTTGTTCACTCTGAATTGCTTGGGGAAGGTTTTGTTGATGATGCATCTTGTGTTTTCTTCTATGTGGGCACCTGTCGGTTATGTGAAGACATCTCTTCATTAACCTTGGGTGTTTCTTTAGAATGTGCTCCAAATTTCTTTTCAATCTCATCCTTCTTTCCTTCTTCACCTTTCTCTGAAGGCTTGTCCCCTATTTCCTTTTGAGTGTTTTCTTTATTCTGATCAGTAGATGCATTCTTCTGATCATCTATTGCAGCTTGCTCTGCAGTAGTATCTGTTGTCCCTTTGGCTTCTTCATCACCCTTGTCTTTGGGTGTACTTGTTTCCTTTTCAGTTGATCCCCCATTGCCCTCTAGTATGTTTATTACCTTCATTAGGACATGCATGTTACTTTGAGTTGGGGCTTTGGCTTTGTCAGTATGGGTATCCTACTCATCGGTTAGTGCCTCGTTAGCAGTGACATCCTCATCCTTTTGTATATCTTATGTAGGGTATTGCACTATTGGGTACATGATTGATGTTTCTTTCATTTGTTCATCAGCAATGTCAACTATCTTTCTATCTGAAGTCTTCAGTACTTGATGACTTTGTTGATCCTTAAGTGTGATAAATATGACATCATCTTTTTTCTTTGGATCACTGTCAGAATCATAGTGAGTGATATCTTGGATATTATCATCCATGCCTGTATCTAAGTTAATAGGCTCATCATCACTTTCTTGATTGTCC
The DNA here is from genome assembly GCA_018584345.1 of Thuja plicata. NCBI lineage: Eukaryota > Viridiplantae > Streptophyta > Pinopsida > Cupressales > Cupressaceae > Thuja > Thuja plicata. The sequence goes on along the minus strand of MU223253.1, from coordinate 22,885 downwards.
AGAGCAATATGCCGACGACTTGCATTATTTGTCTCCTCTTCTCTGTGAGGTGTGTTTGTGAGAAGTAATTTCTTCTCAAAACTTGTTGACTCTACCGGTAGATCTAGGAGATGTCTCCATTTGGTTTTTTTCATTGAATCTAGTTCTATAAAATTGTTCTCTAGTACTTTGTAAGCCCTTATTTTGGCTATAAATTTACTTGAGTGTTTCTTTAGTACTTCTTGTATCTCTTCAAATTTGGATTCAGGAGGCATCAATCTCACAAGAACTCTTTCTCTTGGTTCTCTTTCTGTTTGCAAGGCATATGACCACTGTTGGTATACCCTTTTACCTAGTTCTTCAGGTATTTTATTTATAAATTCAACAAGGGCATACTTGTTTTTAATCATTTATTTTATGACTGCCTCCTGTATTTTATTCTGATCCTTTGGATTCAGTGTATCCCACTGCCTGATCTTTTTATCAGTCATTGTGCTATGGGTTGCAATTGATTTGGCAGCTTCGTCTACCATTTGGTTTATGAAGTTCTTATTTACTACATCTGGTTCATCATCTTTGGTGTTGTCCAAGTTAGCATGTGTCCTGACAAACCTTTTTCTCTTCTTTGGTGGTGTGGTTTTGACAAGTTGTTGTCTTGTTCTTTTTGCTGGTTGCTTCCTTATAGGTCCTTACTTAACCTTTCTTGAGTGGTGTGGTATCGGTAGCAGCAGTTTGACTTTGTGTTCTTTGCTTCTTTGTAGGAGGTGGAGATGGAGGTGTATCAGATTTAGTATCCTCTGTATCTAATTTACTTTCTTCTAGTTCTTCACCGATGGTGCCCTGTTCATCAGTTTCCTCCTGTTGATCCTTCTCTTCTTCTGAGACTGATAGAATCTTCTTGAGATTCTTAATCATTTTATCTTTCTTGTTTATAGTCTTCTTGACTTCTAGGCCATGTTTTATCTTAGATTTTTCCTCCTCATATGTTCCAAACCTTGGTTGTTTCTTATCAATGGGCTCATTGACCAATGCCTCAATTGCACTTGTAGCTAGATCAATATTGATCTCATAGTCTAATGGTGATAACCAAGATGTTCTTGGTACAATCGGTTTGATATGTGTGAATTCTGTGTTTGCCATGAATCATATCTCATCCTTTTGTTTTTCAACTAGTTGCTCAAGAATCCTAGTTCTTTCCATCATCTTTTCCTTGAACTCAAGGAAGTATGTAGACATGATGGACTCAAAGTTGTCTCCTAGTGAATTAATCAATTCACTAATCTATTGGGTTACCGGTTTGGTAGAGTCCCATACAATTTTTCCTACTGAAGGAAAGTATTCTTAAAAATAGAAAAATATACACATGATAAGTGATCCAAACTTACATGTGTTTCTCTTTCCAGACTTGATTTTGATCATATTTTCATCAAGTTGTTTCAATAGGATCTCACAAAGATCCATCTTAATTCCTTTTGTTACAATCTTGTAAGATGTGCTTACTGCTATTGCAAAAATGTTGTTCATTCTTCTAGCCTGCAAATTTTTGTAACCAATAACACATGCACCAAATTTTAACTCTTTGGCAGTGATTGTGTTTACTTTGAGACCTCTATTGTCTCCTTCTACATTGGTGAGTTTTGTAACTTCTTTCATGGATGGATGTTTGTGTGCCCTAGGCTTGTCGATTATCGGATAACTAGTGATAGAATGAAGAACATCCTTTGTTATTTACTTGGGTTGGTCTAGCCATAGTTTGTTGTCATGCATTCTGCTCAAGACTAACTTAATCCATTCTATCTCGAATTCCCTCGGGAAATGTAGGGCGTTGGTTAACCCTTTGACCTCCAAGTGTTTGTGTTCTTATTTTAGTTTTCCTTCGGCATCACATAGATTCTTAAAAGCTTCATCCATTTCTAGATCACCTATCTCTGTGATTTTGTAGTGAATGTAAGACCTAACGTCTTCTATGAGCAAAACCCTAGGCAGAATTTTTGAAAATGCGTTGGCTTCATCGGGTTTCGATGCAATTTCTGGATAGATCTTGTATTTAGGTTCTACACATGTGTTGTTTTTAATTAGTTTCACCATATTATTATTTTCATTTTTCAACTTAGCAGTTCTTGATGTAGTTGCTATTATTTTCCAAGTACTTAGGGTTTTCTTGAAATTAGGGCTTTTCTTGACAAAATAGTAACAGAGATCTTTCAGTGTCTTTGGTACTTACTTTGATTCGCAATGGTCATGAGGAATATGTTCTTTGTGTGCTGAATCAATCTGTAGATGCTTCTTCTTTCTTCTCTTTAATCACTTTGATTTTTCTCTTCTTTCTCTTCAAATCGCGAGTGAAAAATGAAGTTGTCCTATCGACTATTTATAGACTTTTTGACCTAAGTCTTTGCAATAAATGCTCAACAACTCGTCAGGATGAGAAGACAGGTTTTGTCAGGATGATGTTTCCAATCATTTTTGGTGAATATATGATGCTTAGGGCAGTTGTTTAACCACTTTGATTTTACCGACGGATATCAGTGTTCTGTTACGACTACTTCTGAACTTTGCATTTTTACCGACGGTCGTCGGTTTATATTGGTAGTTTACCAGATTTACTTAGAGGACCGATAATTCCCAGTAAGCATAAACAACTCACTATTGTGTTCAACGATGATTTTGGTAAGTGATTACTGACGGTGTTGCATTCTTAGATTAGTAACAAGTAAAGTAGTATGCATCTTTGGTTCATGCAGATTTTGTTTATTTATCAATTTATATAATGGAACTGATGCAAAATATAACTTGGTATAGTGCAGTTACATACTTGTTCAGCTTAAGTGGGGTAAGTGGTGTCACCGGATCCATTAGATGGGGTCTCACCATTTGCATTACTTGGTCTAGCTTCATCATTGCTTGAATCTTTTATCCACATTTTATCTCTTGCCCTCCGGATATCTTCAATGGTGTCACCATTGGGATATGTGCTTGTTTTTGTCAATCTGTCTTGGCAATATTTCTTAAGATGACCAACTTTATGACAGTGTAAGCATGCCATTCTGGGGTTTGACCAGCCTCTAGACCTTTTGGTCCATGCTCTCGTGCAGTTTGTAGCGATGTGACCATATCTACCACATGTTGTATAGTTTATCCAAGTGTTGTAATCCCATACATATTGATTACTGATTCTCTTTGGCTGATAAGGAACTTCTTTACCTTTTGGCTTCCATGCTTGCCTTTTATTTTTCCAACATTCTTCAGATGTGTGCCCATTCATCTTGCATGTAGGACAGTATTTGTCCATGTAGGTTTCCTTCTTTGGCTTTTCTGTCTTTCTCTTGCATTCATAAGCCTTGTGTCCTTTTCTTGTTACATTTATAACAAAATCCTATGAATGAAGATGTGGGTGTAGATTTAGGAGTACCTTTCATTTTACCTCTACATGCATTTGATGTGTGCCCTTGCTTTCCATAGTGTTTGCATGTTTTCTTTTTTGGTCTTGGATTTTTGTAGACATTCTTTGGATTTGATGATTCTCCATTTTTGGTAAAGCCTATAGCTCTGTTGCTATTGACTATTCATTGTCCTTCAAGAAAGTCATCCATTCTTTTATTGCTTTCTTTAGCTTTTTTGATAATCTCATTATGTTATTGTTGAATTCTAACCTCATGCTTTAGCTTTTCATTTTCTTCTCTTAATTCACCGATAATCTGTATTCTCTCAATGAGTTCCACATTTATTCTATTTTCTTCTTAACTCATAAGAATAATCTGATTTGTGAGATCATGGTGATGCTCAACATGTCTTTGAATTTCCATTTCCTTTTCCTGTAGTTTCTCTGAAATCTTCCTTCTATCATCAATAGCAAGTGTTCTCTCTATTTCAGCTTGTTTGGAAGAACTCATCACATCAATCATTCTTACCATCTGGGTCTCTTGACCGATTTGCAGCATCTTTATTTGCTCTGTCAGATGTAGGTTGATCTCCTTTAGATTTGTGATGTTCTCTTCTGATATATTACTTGCATTTGATCCGAAAGATTTAAAGAATTCTGGAATCTCCTCTTCTTGATAGTCTTTTTCATTGTTCCGGGTAGCCATACCTTTTCTTTCATCCAACAACTCTCTCATCTTGATTCTTTCTTCTTTATACTGTTCATAGAACATCTGTATCTCAAGCTTTTTGTTCTCAATATTCTTATCAAGTTTGTACTTCTCCATTGTATGATATTTTCTCTTAAGCCTTTAAACTTTTCAAGAAGATAATTAGTTCTGATACCAATTGTTGGAATTAATGGGAAGTAGTACTGAGAGGGGAAGGGTGAATCAGTACCTCTAAAACTTTTAACACCTTACACAATTTATCATTAGCAATCATTCAATTCTGATTTACCAACCATTACTATTATTCTTTCTTATGCATCTAATATTTGTTCGCAATCTTTAATAGTTTTCAATCATTCATAGAAATATTCATGAAATTGACAAACACACAACACAAGATATGGTATCGCAGAAAACTCTTGTTAGGAAGTAAAAACTGCAGTGGGGATGGCACCCACAAAACTTCTCTATCTGCATCTAATAGAAGGGAGCCGGTTAAGGCTTACAATTTGATCACTTCTGATGATCTACCCTGTTAAGAGTATTAAGGTGGAGACCTGTTAAGATCTACTCTGTTAAGAGCTTTAGCAACACTGATTTAAGTGTGCACTCAGTAATGAGATTTACAATAGGACGGTTAAGCCCACCTTTCTTGAAAGGATTTCATTAGTGTACTACACTTGTAAGAATGAGTACAAATGTTGACCCGATTGTATGTAATCTACTATTGATAATTTACAGATACATTAAAGCCTTTACAATAATAATATTACCTTAAGTGATTGATGAATACCTTTTCTCTTCTTGTCGGTAGCCTCTGTTCTGTTCTTGAAAACTGATTTGATTCTGTTTGTGTTCTTCTGTATGAATTCTCTGTCTGGTCTTTAGTTGCTCTTCGTGGCTACTATCTTCATTGAACAACAAAAATTCTCAATGGATTGAGCACCTATTTATACAAGTATTTACCTATCTTGGAATTCACGATTTACAATGTTAACTCTCAGATCCAAGGTTTACAACTTGACCTTGATCTTTAGTTTGCATGTTTTAAAAGAGTAAAACTAATTAAAAAAATAACAATTATATTTCTTCCTCCCCAAATAATGGATTTAAAAACAAATCAAGAAGTTATAAATACAAATTCAGTGATTTATCTGACATGGAAAGTTAGATCCACTTTTTGTGGGATGTAACTGACTGTCGGTTCTTGGTTGTCGGTTTGAACTTGCAATCTGTCGGTGTTCCTTGACTGAATTTTTTGTCGGGTTCCCTGTATCTGTTGGGTTCCTCTCTTGTTGTACTGTTGGGTAGCACTATTGTTACTCATCGGGTATCATTTACCTTTTTGTCATCGGGTAACTTTGGCATCGGATAGTGTTGTGCCCTGTCTGTCGGTGTAGAGTAAACCGATGATGTAGATCATGTTTTTCTTTTAAGTATACTAATGGAAAAATATAATGCCTTCAGAAAATTTATGATTATTATCCCCTGTTGCAGCTACAAAGATGTGTAGAGAATTTTACCAAAGTGAATGATATATTTCGGGGTCATCTTGTTTTTGAATTACGCAGAATATTGGATAAAAGGTTGTCCGATGAAGCCATACAATTAATTCAAACCAATGGTAGTTTCTTTATTCAATTTCCCAGGTTCACCTATATCAGAGTTGGTGGATTCAAAGATTAACCCTTTAGGTTGCCTAGATACGTGTTGGATCATTTGGTACTCACTAAGGTCTGTAGAAAGTTGGCAATCATCGACAAAATCTTCAAGGGAAAGAAACCTTGAGGAATAACTTTTCCTATGGAATCAGGACATTAATGCTCCAAATCCAATTCAGACACCCTCAATTTAGCTATAGAGATCAAAGGTTTGAAACTCAAAACATATATTGTGTGCCCAAAATTTGATAGTAAGGGTTTTTCTAAGTCTTACCTGGGCATGAAAGAAGGTTTCACTCACCTATTTCAGCTACAATATTATGGGGAAGACTGTGAAGATGAATTCGAGGTGCGCAAGAGATTATGGTCCCATTTTACATTAGGGCAAATTGTAGGGATGAAACTCCCTCTTGATATTAAGAGAATTGAAGAGTACCTAGATGAAGAAGTTTTGGATTCTGAATATAGTAGCAGAGTACAAGGTGAGTCCCTTAAAAAAATAGATTGGAATAGGCAAGAAGAGGACAACATTCAACACAAGACATTCAATGTGATAAGAAGAATGACAAAATGGTTAAGGGAGAAAAGACTGGGAAAATTAAGGATTTCTAAACTAGAGACTCGTGTACACACCCAGGATAATCAGTTTCCCAGAAATAAAATCTCTTCCCCTAATATTCATGTTGGAATTGATATTGCACGTATGGTTGATTTGGAAAAGAACCTAACAGAGACGGTTTCCTCAGAAGTGAAATCTCCCACTCCAGCAAGAACTACACGTTCCCAAAGTAAGAGGCTAAAAAAGGTTGCAATTAGTCACAAAGTTGTGGAATTAGACTCTATTGAAGAAAGACAAACCCCATTGGAGGATTAGACTTTGGACGTGCTGAATTTGGATAACTTTGAAGAGGGAGGAGAAATGAGTAAAGAGAACCCCACTAATGATGCTCTTTCTGTTGATTTGGCAGTGTTACAAACTCCTCCTACTAAAGACTCATTAGATACACCAGCATGGCTCTGCTCTTCCATTAGTAGAAAGAGGAGTATTGTATCAATTTTATTTCCGGATAAGGATATGGTGAGAAGATGCTTAGGCAAGGAGGTAAGGATTAAAAATCCCAAGATTGAAGTGATGATAGGTGCTGATGCTCAGAGTGGGTGCTATTTTGCAGAGGTTGACATTCCCAAAAATGATAAAACTTTAGATGAGGTAACAAATGAAGATTTCAAAGTTGAAAAGGTTGATTTGGGAGTTGCTACTTGTGCAATAGATGTTAAGCATTTAGAGTCTTCAACAAAAAATATTGTCACAAGAGCCTAGAAAGATGAAAAGGATAAACAAGAAATGAAGTTGGCAATATATCAAATGGCTGAGTATATCTGCTCCATTCATCATCCAAACCATGCCCTCACATCACAGTCCCCAATGAATTTTGATCTGAAGTCTCCCAACAATAGGCAGATGAAGGAAAAAATTCTATGCAACAAGTCAATTGCTGAAGCATATTCCTACTGGATAGACTCAATGGTTGATCGAGGAAGAAAATACATAGATGACCTCAGTCAAACTTATGAAGATTCTATTACTTCTAAAGACAGTCTGGATACATAGGTAACCAAATGAAAGAAAGAAAAGACTCAACGGATGGCGGTGATAGACCAGATGTCAGAGGTAAAGAAATACTGTATAATAAAGTTTCTATCTGAATGACCAATTGTAGGATTTGATGATGAAATACTTTTTGTTTCATAAGATCATTTAGATTGCATGAACTCTGTTATAAAATAGGGCATTGAGGAATCCGCTAAAATGGTAAAGGAGCTCACTGCCTTAACATACATGATGAATAATGATCTTGGATTCATTAAAGTGAAGTTGCTCAAATAAGATGGAAAAAATCTACATAAGCCGGAAGAGACGAATCAAGTCTTCAAGGACAGGGTTTGTGTGGTTAAGGAAACAAAAATGGTCATGCCTAATGAGTTCTCCCACATTGCTAAGATGGAATCCATGTTGATTGTGTGCCGTAATTATTTGAAGTTGCACAAGGAGAAAGTAGCACTAGTCTGCAGATAGAACAAGGTATGGAAGCTGAGGATTGCACCCATTAGCATTCCCAATCATCAACTTGTGGTTAAATTTTTCAGCTGAACATTTAAAGAATGGAGGAAGTTGCAAGCCCAATCATCATCAGCCATTATGACACCATAAACTGGGACGTCCTACAGAATAATCATGCCAGATTGATTATTTTGGTTATTTTGTTCCGGTTCTTAGTGTTTCTTGTTGAACTCTAGTCTTTTAGTTTTTACTCCTTTGAGTAGTTAGTTTTAAAAACTTCCAAGAAACAGTTTATTTCTCATGGTACATATGGCTTATTATGACCTGAGAAAAGGGTCGGCCAAATTTTGTTATTTTTTTTTCCAGTAAGTTTTATAGTGATACCGAGATACTTGAAACAATTTTTACGATCTGAAAGTTGTTTTGATCAGTGGTTAAAATTTATACACACACACACACACACACACACACACACACACACAGCTTTGGTGCGGTCATATGAATATATGAATGTAATTTATGTTGGAATTTCATTTGTCATTGTGATATATTGTTGTATTTCTTTTAGATTGCGAAGAGAATTCAGGCTATCTTTAGCTTTATCTTTAATTAATTGTGGAGATCGGTATTTTGGCTGAATCTTAGCTTATCATTTTAGTGGTTCTATATCAAATTTATACCTTGTTTAAAGTCTGAATGCTTGAACCTTTGATACTTTAGGGTAAAAAGTATTGTCTGTGATTTTCTCTTTATTAATTCATGGAAAGAATAATTGAAAATAATTGAAGAGGGAGTTGCACCTTTATGTAGAGGGACATGACCATTAAGGCGAATCTCAGCTGTTAATTAATTGATTTCTCCCAACAGGGTTGTAGAGAATTATTTTACTTGATCATCTTTGATTAATTTTGGGGATACATTTGTTAACTAACATATTTTTGGTGACTCTACTGGGGATTTTGATACTAAATGGGTCAGTTTTCAAAATTTATTTATGTATGAGTAATCATGGTGTTACCTGTTGATGTGATACCTAGACAAGAAGAAATTCCTCAAGTGCTGCAGCCTGATTTGCATTTCCTGGACACCTGGGAAGACATTATTGTTTACCTCAATGCATTAGCCTAGAAATTAAGAACCAAAAACCAATAGTATCAAAAGATCAGGTTCATCATTGAAGAAGAAGAGGAAGTAAGAGAATGGTTAAGAGGAATCCCTATAGCTCAGGAAGCTACAGTTGTGGATAGGGCAGCCCAAGGGCCTTAAAACTGAAATACTGGATTCCCAACATTTTACTAGGTCCCAGGCGAAGCATGGTTTAGTAGATTAGGACTTAGAAAATCTTAAAAAACCACTAGTGCCCTTGATTTAACTCTACCTCATTCATTTAGTCATATGCCTAAACCAACTCAGAAATATATAGCCTCACCATCATTCCACGCTCTAGTCCTTTCAGGGACACCTACACCCTTGAATATTAATCTTCCCCCTGTTTTAAACGCTATGGATGCTAATCCTTGGGGTGACGTTGTGGGGCCTCTGAACCTTCTAGCACATCATTCTCTACCTAAAGGTGCTAAAGATGTATTTCCACAATTTACTAGAGACGGGAAGGTATCAATTGAAGAACATTTGAACACTTCTAATGTGGCTAGTGGCGTCCTAGCTATGCAACATGAAAATGTGGTTGTGAGATTATTTGTGCAAACTTTGTCTGAAGGTGTTGTGGAGTGGTTCAGCCATCTTCTAGAAACCTCCATAATAGGGTGGGATGATATGAGAACAACCTTTGAAAATAGATTTAAGAGTGCGGAGGACAAGCACTCACTATTGCCTCACTTGAATCAGATGAAAAAAGAGATACATGAGCCAATGCGAGATTATATGGCCAAATACAATAAGTTGGTACATAAGATTCATACTGGGAAGAGACCTACCCCAGAGAATAAGAAATATTTATTTTTAAATTCAATGCCCCTTGACCTTGGGTTTCATCTACACAAAATTAGACCAACAGATTTGGGTGTGGCCCAAACACAAGCAATTGAATTAGAGGACGATTTAATCACTGCTGGGAAGTGGAGAAAGGATCTTTCAAGCTCCTCACACACAAGCATCTTCATCTTCATCAGACCTTGTGGTCCAGAGACTTGTAAATGATATGATTTCTCTAAAGAAACAACTGCCAAAAAGTAATGCTCCTTACCAAGACATTCCTCGAAGGTTCCAAAATCAATCAAGTGGAACCTCTGGAAGGTAGTTAACATTGTCATCTTCTCAACAAAGAATGGCTATAGAAGGTGCCCCAAGTGGGAAGGCTAATATGTGTGTTTTTCACCTGACGAATGATGACGATGGAAATACCTACCCAGAAATGGTGAGGTATGTTCAAATGAATATTCAAAGAGAAAATGTTGAAGAAGTTCATGAAGATGAGGCAAGTCCAAAATTACCTGGCAACTCCGAAACATACTACCTTGAATACGAATCTGATTTGGATAGAGGTGTAGATATTTTGGTAACTTTGGAGGAGCCCTCATGTTCAGTGCTGATGAGGAATAAAAAAGGATACGAGTCTTCCCCTACAGTTTCATCTGCAACATCCACCAACAAGGTGAGTGAACCTGGAAATCAAACTTCAAGCTTTTCGAAGGTCAAGATTTCAAATTCCTTGGAGGTTCCAATTTTAATAAGGTTTGATGTTCACCCTTCTTTTGATATTCTATAATTTTGTAATACTTCTAAAAATCAAATTTCTCTCGCTGAATACTTAAGATTAAATCCTAGGGATCTTGATAAACTTGTTGATTTTGTTAGAGGAAATGAGCCATGAAAATCAACTGATAACTTGGCGAATGTTCAGTCCAACCAGCCATCTACTTCCAATCCATTAGGCCAACTTGAAATTGTTGAACCATAACCTCAGAGGGAAATCTTAACTGAAACTGCTCAATCATTCATGAAACCACGGTCTTTCTATGTGTCTTTTCCATGGCCACAAGCTCAATAATTGTATCATTGATTCCAGTGCTTCAGATAACATAATGCCCTCCTCTGTAGATAAAGTGTTGGACTTGCCCTTGACCAAAATTTTTGGATGCTACTATTCTATGGACTCAAAACATGTTCCTTTGTTAGCTCAAATAAAGGATGCCCAGGTAGCCCTAGCATCTCAGCTTGCAAAAAAGGCTTAAGCTAACAATCCTAGTCGCTGACATCCCTGCCAGTTAGGCATGCTGTTAAGTTGCAAATTTTGCAAAGATCTTGGGGGGGGGGAGATTAAATTGGATTGGTCACACACTAGTATTTTAGTAGGAAAATAAAATTTCATTCTTGAACCCGAACCAAAATCAAAATACAATCTCTTTCCCTCTGATGATTCGAGGTATCATATTTTGTACAAAGAATCTGGATTTGGCAATTATGTGATTCTTCCTGAACCTGATATAGCTAAGGAGGTGTTGAAGATCGGTCTTTATGGACCATTGAGTTTGACAGGAGCTATTCCCATGCTATTTCTAGAGTAGGGGTGGTGCTAATATCTCTAGAAGGAAAGAAGATCCCTTCCACTTACAAGCTAGAGTTCAACAACACGAACAATACAATGGAATATGAAGCTTTGCTACTCAGGATTGAAGAAGCAAAAAGGAGAGGAATTAAGAGGTTGAAAGCCTTTGAAGATGTAAAGTTAATTGTGAAACAAGTTTGAAGTATCTTCATAGTGAAGAATGAAAGACTCAAGCACTACCGTAACAGAGTATGGGATGAAATAGAAAGTTTTGAAGCCTTCTCTATTGAAGCTATCCCATGAGAGTTTAATTCTAGAGTTAATGCTTTGGCTGGGTCAGCTTCTCTCCTTATACCTCATCCTGACTTTGATAATGATGTATATAGAATTTAATTGGTTCATCAACATAGTGTCCCAGATAACTCAGAATCGTTGAAAGTCTTCCGCGATGATAAACAGATCAATATTTTTATGCAATGTTTAGATATGTTCTCTTCAATATACTTTGAAGGATCTGAATCTGACTGCCATGAGTTTTTCCCTGATGAGGAGGGTTGTTCAAAATTTGATGTAATTCAATTAAAAGGCAACAAGATTCCAAAAGGACTGGTCACTCTGGAGAATTTGTTTGATAGGCGAGATTGCTACACAGGCAACCGAGAAGTGCACGAGAAATTAGAGCCAGGGGCCTATGAGAAGGTAAATATTGGGGAAGAATTTGACCCCAAAATGGTGAATTTGGGACTTTGTTGTACACCAGAAGAAAAATAGAGATTTGTTTAGTTATTAAAATCATACAAGGATGTCTTTTCTTGGTCTTACGAAGACTCAAAGGATTTTAATCAAGGATAGGTGCAACATCACATCCCTCTCAAACCAAGAACGAGCCCTTTCAAGTAAAAGTTGAGGAATTACAATCTCAAATTAGTTGATGCCATTTTTAAGGAAGTAGATAAGATGTTGCAGGCCCACATTATCTATCCAATCCATCATTTGACTTGGCTAGCAAACATTGTACTCGTGCGTAAAAAGAATAAAGAGATACGTATATGTGTAGATTTTTGTAATTTGAACTAGGGAAGTCTTAAAGATAATTATCCTCTCCCAGTGATGGATCACATCCTTCAAACCATGGCAGGATAAGAAATGATGTCTCTGTTGGATGGCTTTTCTGGTTAGAACCAAATTAGTGTAGTCAAAGAAGATCATGATAAAATGACCTTCACGACACCTTGAGGCACGTTTTCCTACAGGTGTATGCCATTCGGCTTGATTAACGCCAGAGCCACATTTCAATAGGAAATGAATGCTACTTTTAGTCATCTCAGAAATAAAAGCATTGTCATATATCTAGATGATTTGGAAGTATTTTCAAGGAGGAAGAGGCTTATCAAGGACTTACAACGCACACTAGTACATTAGGCCTATATTTTAGACCAAATTTTTGACGGCAGGCCAATTTGGCTTGTGAAACTCTTTTTTTTTGGTTTATGCTCCCGAAAATGTCGAAATATCGACATCTATTAAGTTTAAGAAGAAATGTTGAAATATTGACAAACACAGGATTATATAGAAAAAAAAAAAGAAAAGTGTTAAACACAATTTTCATTTGCTTTCAGCGGGAGGAGGCGGGTTCGTGTGCTGCAATTTCACAGAATAGGTAAGGGTACTTAGCCGTTGGAGGCATTTCCCACTTCCCTAAACTAGGGTTTTTTTAACTTCCTATTTTTGTTTATTAATTCTCAGGCGGTTGAAGGTGTACAAACAATCTGAAACTGTTCAAAGGCATATGCAACAGCATTAAATGCTTCATATTGTCCAAATAAGTGTGCGCCAGGAACAAGGATAGGAATTGTGGCACCTGATAGTGAAATCACAGCCAGCATAAGGGTTAGATGCTCTTCATCAAGCCCGCTTGAAGTCTGCAATGGGTCTGAAACAGATAATTTACCAATAATCAAGTGAGTAGTATTGGAAAAATTGAACTTGGAATTGATCGTATGTAATCCAGTAAATATAAATCTTTATTGAAATTCAAAGGGAAAATAGTTCTATTGCCAATATCACTGTCTTTATAATTCAATTTTTTTTGGTAATCTATAACTAGTCTTGTTGAGATTCAATTCGTTTCAATTAAACACTTGAACTTTGCATAAGTTTGCATAAGAATCAAGGAAAGGATATTTCATCTTGGATATGAGAACTTCTGTTCTGTGCATAATCAAGCATAATTTGGCTTCCTCAGACAATATACATATGTTGCGATCCAGTCCCCAACTCCCCTTCTTTGACGACATGATCAACTAACTTTTTTCCTTTTTCTAATTGATCTCTGGAATTTTCTACAAAGAGGGTCTCCATCTTCTGTTTACAACATCTAAATCTTGTTGTTGAATGCTTGATTGGAGCTGCTTCAGAAGAAGCTACTCCACCAATTTCTCCTTCCCACAACCATCTAAAAGCAGAGCCTTGAGCTCCTGTTTTGACAACACAATTTTGAGCCTAATGCCATTCTCTACCTGAACTGCTGCTTCCTTTCCCATCCCTTGTGAAGGAATGAGGTAATAAAGATTTCACCCCTCCAATTTATGGTCATGGGGAAGAACAAGATCAACATTCTCGTAGTGAACAAGCACATGATCACCCTCCATGAGAAAATATTTCACTAGAAGAGGAATGTATACCACTATTGTTCCATCCATTCTCATTACTTTTATCATCTGCTCCCCTGTTTCTGCATAAACCCTAGATTGTATGCAGTTTCCCATTGCTTAGATTTGATACAAATGTGTAGATCAAATCTTTTTTGAGCTTGTGGGTAGAGAAGAAAAATGGGGGTTATGGGCCCTCTGATTTTAGAAGAAAATTAAGGAAAGCTTGAAAGGAGGTAAACAAATTGAGAAACAAAGGAGGTTAAGGAAGTGGTGGGTGTGCAGTTATAAGTAAGAGAAAAGGAGAAAGAAAAGGAGAGGAAACGTAAAAGATGAGACTGCACAATGAAGGCAATAATGGTTGTCAAGCACGTTGAGGTTAGAATATAGAGTGGGGGCCAAAGGAGTGTCACCTTATCTTTTTTATAAAGTAACATGATGTGATCCACATAATAATCTATTAGTGAGTGTGAAACGGGTTGAGGTGAGAATATATGTCACTACTTTTTAGATCTCGAGGCTCCTTTTCTTTTTTGATGAATAGTCTTCAATTTATAAAGTTTCTA
>MU223252.1:142568-187002 GCA_018584345.1 Thuja plicata | reverse complement strand
CCTAGGACTTGTCTACAATTCTGGTTAACCACTTCTCAGACACAGACACAAAAACAGAATAAAAATACATAATGGGTACCCTTTGACGATCACACTCCATAAGCCTGATTATGAGAGTCAAAAGGTATCCATGGAACTGAACTGAATTCAAAATCCTACTCTACTGAAGTTTGTACACCGTAGAAACACACACACAGAACACACAAGAAACCCTTCTTTATTGAAAACCAGAAAGTTACAATGTAACTGAAATCTTCTCTGCTAGTCTCCTCAGTCTCTAACTTCTCCAACCTCTCTGTAATGGTTCTTTCCTCCATTTTATATCTCGGCTTGTTCTTGATTCGTAACCGTTTTTAGGTCACCTGCCGTCTGAAGATTCTGATTACTTTGGCTCTTCATCTTCCTCCTGTAACTGTCATCAAGATCTTCCTCTGCATGGTTGTCGACATGGACAACACTTTTCCTCCGTGGCGTTCTTTTCCTGTTTTTTCATATCCAACTTTTTAATTTCCATCTGCCAGGTTGGCAAGTCAATCTATTCTCTTCTTTATAGTCGCGGTGTCGCCATTCTTTCTCAGCTCGATCAGACGCTTACCTTACTCGGGATGTTTAATCGCATAGTCGCGAGTCATAACAACTATGCATGCCTTACCCTGTGACCTTGTGATTCAATGTCGTCGTGCTCTCGCAGTGCTTTGAAACGAGTTGACAATTACCCTGCGACTTTGCGATGCCTTGTTGTCGCGCACTCGCAATGCTCATTAACTAACTGTCTGCGATCACGCGATGCATTGGTTGTCGCTCACTTGCACACTTGTAGACGAGCTGCCAATTAGCCCTGCGAGTACGCGATGCATTGATGTCGTGTTCTCGCGCACTCATAAAACTAACTGTCGGTTGCTCTGAGACTGTGCGATAGATGATTGTCGCGCTCCCGTAACTGTTTTCCATTAGCTGCCAATTCCCTTCTGAATGTGGGACGAGCTACCATCGCGTCCTCGCAACACTTAGACACTGACTGCCGATTACTCTGGCGACTTCGCGATACTTATCATCGCACCGTCGCACCCGTTTTACACTAACCGCCCATCAACTCGCGAGCTTGCGATACATTATCATCGCGTTGTCGCGCACTATTTCCACTTAACTACGGATCACCTGCGACTGTGCGATACATGATTGTCGCGTTCTCGCACCGGTTTCAACTTAACCTCTGATCACTTTGCGACTGTGCGATAAGCATAAGTTAAGACGCTGAAGCCGTTAGTGTTTGGGAAAATTGCTAACCGAAACCGAACTAACTGCTAACCGTGATCTGCTCCATTTGATCACTCTGCAATTTACTAGGGCTTGGAGCGAGAAACCCTAGGGTGCTCTACACCATATGGGTTCATGTGAACCACTACTCATGAAACATGGCTCAATGAGTTTGACTCAAAAAACTACACAGTTGAGTACTGATAGTAATATCACAATTTGACGTGTTGTGGAAAATATCTCCTACTTACCAATTGATGATCTTAAGGGGATTTTTAATGAATGGTTCATAAGGCACAATAGTTGCTAAAGGTTTTGAAAATGAGGCTGCAATAAGAGTGGGTTTAACCATGGAGGAAAATATGTAGTTAACCACACTTGAGTTGGAATAGTAGTGGGATGGGTGACCTCCCAATAAGTCATGGTACTTAACCTCTATAAACATCACCTAGATACAATGAGTGCTAAGTGTTCCATTCATTCTCCTGATCCACTACTCATCAAACATGGGTCAATAAGTTTGACTCAAAAAACTACATAGTTGAATCTTGATAGCATTAAACATTATGAATTGTTCTCAAAAATATCTCCTACTTATCAATTGATGAGCTTAAGGGGATTTATAATTAATGT
This sequence comes from Thuja plicata, assembly GCA_018584345.1. Taxonomy (NCBI): domain Eukaryota; kingdom Viridiplantae; phylum Streptophyta; class Pinopsida; order Cupressales; family Cupressaceae; genus Thuja; species Thuja plicata. Next base: position 185,112 of record MU223252.1, on the reverse strand, counting down.
TTCAGGCACAACACTTGCTAAATATTTTGCGAATGGGATTGCAAGAAGAGTGGGTTTGACCATGGAGGAAACTTCGTAGTTAAGTGTGCTCGAGATGGAGTAGTATTGGGATGGGTGACCTCCCAGGAATTCTTGATGCTTCACCATTGTGAGAATCACCTAGATGCAATGAGTGCTAAGTTTTCCATTAATTATAATGAGAGATGGGTTCTTGTGAGCCACTACTCCTGAAACACGGGTCAATGAGTTTGACTCAAAAAACTACACAATTGAATTTTGATATAAATATCACAATTTGAATTGTTAAATAAAATATCTCCTACTTATCAATTGATAAGCTTAAGTGGATTTCTAATTAATGGTTCATAAGGCACAACACTTTTTGAATGTTTTTCAAATGGGGTTGTAAGAAGAGTGGGTTTAACCATGGACAAAATTATATAGTTATGCATACTTGAGCTAGAGTATTACTAGGATGGGTGACCTCCTGGGAAGTCTTGGTGCTTCACCTTTGTGAGCATCACCTAGATGAAATTATTTCTAAGTATTCCATTCATTCTCATGCGATATGGGTTCTTGTGAACCACTACTCATGAAACATGGGTCAATGAATTTGACTAAAAAAACTACACAATTGAATCCTGATAGCAATATCATAATTTGACTTGCTGTGAAAAATATCTCCTACTTATAAATTTATGAGATTGAGGGGATTTATAATGAATGGTTCATAAGGCACAACACTTTCATAAGGTTTTATAAATGGGGTTGCAAGCAAAGTGGGTTTCACCATGGAGGAAACTCCGTAGTTAAGTGCACTCGACCTGGAGTAGTTTTCAGATGGGTGACCTCCCTGAAATTCCTGGTGCTTCATCTTTGTGAGCATCACCTAGAGTAATGAGTGCTAAGTGTTACATTTAATCTCATAAGATATGGGTTCTTGTGAACCATAACTCATGAAACATGGGTCAATGAGTTTCACTCAAAAAACTACATAGTTGAATCTTGATAGCAATATCTCAATTTGACTTGTTGTGGAAAATATCTCCTACTTATCAATTGATGAGATTAAGGGGATTTCTAATGAATGGTTCATAATTCAAAATAATTTCTGAAGTTTTTAAAAATGGGGTTGCAAGAAAAGTGGGTTTAACCATGGAGGAAACTTCGTAGTTAAGCGTGCTCAAGCTGGAGTAGTACTGGGATGGGTGACCTCCCAGGAAGTCTCAGTGCTTCACCTCTATGAACATCACCTAGATGCAATGAGTGCTAAGTGTTTCATTCATTATCATGAGAGATGGGTTCTTGTGAACCATTACTCATGAAACATGGGTTAATGAGTGACTCAAAAAACTACACAGTTGAATGCTTATAAGAATATCACAATTTGAATTGTTGTGGAAAATATCTCCTACTTATCAATTAATGAGCTTAAAGGGATTTCTAATGAACGGTTCATAAGGCACAAATCTTGATGAAGGTTTTACAAATGGGATTGTAAGAACAATGGGTTTAACCATGGAGGAAACTTCGTAGTTAAGCGCGCTCGAGTTGGAGTAGTACTGGGATGGGGGACCTCTCGGGAAGTCCCAGTGCTTCACCTTTGTGATCATCACCTAGATCAAATGAGTGTGAAGTGTTCCATTAATTCTCATGAGAGATGGTTATTTTGAACCACTACTCATGAAACATGGGTCAATTAGTTTGACTCAAAAAATTACACAGTTAAATCCTGATAGCAATATCACAATTTGACTTGTTGTGGAAAATATCTCCTACTTGTAAATTGATGAGTTTAAGAGTATTTCTAATGAATGGTTCATAAGGCACAACACTTTTTGAAGGTTTTGCAAATGATTTTTCAAGAAGAGTGGGTTTAACCCTAGAGGAAACTACATAGTTAAGCGCACTCGAGCTAGAGTAGTACTAAGATGGGTGACATCCTGGGAAGTCTCGGTACTTCGCCTCTGTGAGCATCACCGAGATGCAATGAGTGTTAAGTGTTCCATTCATTCTCATGATAGATTGGTTCTTGTGAACCACTACTCATGAAACATGGGCCAATCTGTTTGACTCAAAAAACTACTTAATTGAATCTTGATAGCAATATCACAATAGTTATATAATATTACAATATTCACTACATGATACATTGTCGTAGGGATCAATGGCCAAAGAAAGAGAAAGGATCACTGCCTAAGGCTCACTGCTATAAGAGAATAAAAAACTGAATTGTTACACATGTATCTAATGTATGCTAAAGTCAGTTCCTTTGTAGTACAAATTTGTAATACTTCACGAGTCCTTTTCATTTTCCTAGAACCTTCCATAGCAAAAATTTCATAAAATTATATCTCCTATTTTTTTGCATATTTCCTCACATACGTATCTTGTTTCCTTCAACATATGCATGTACATATATATGGAATCCGAAACTTATTTCATGTCATCTAGACACACTGGAATCAAGTAGCCAGACGAGGTAAATCATTACACATTTTATTTAAAATATACTCTAAGCTAGTTTGCATATGTCGGCCAAAAAATTTATGAAAAACATATCCCTTTGATTTTACACACTTCATCCAACCCTTAGTCCTATCCCAAATTTGTAGAACCAAAATCGTTCACATGTTGAAGTGTGGACCAACAGACGAATTATCATATTTTAGAGAAATAGAGTAACTTGTAGACTGAGTTTCTAGACCAATAAAGCAATCTGGCTGGAGTACCAAAACTCATAAACATATCAATATAGGTATACTAGAGATACGAAACCATATTTTCCAAAATGCAGAACCATAAGTGTCTGTGCGGTGAAATGTGGATAAAAATATTGTTAACTAAGTCTGAGATAGTCCAATAGAATAAGTCAATCAAAAATGTTTCTCCATCAATGACAACCAAAACAATATTCTCCTTCATCATTGAAAAAATATCCCCCTTTGTCATTGATGGAAACATACAAAAATTGAAAAGGAAAAACTTTCATCACGAGCTCAAGAAACTCCCCCTTCATATGATATATTTTATTTTCTTCTTCTCAACTATTTTTCCCTTTTTCTTTATCCATTATTCTCACCCTTTTGCATCAAGGAAAAAGGGTATCAAAAGATACCAAAATGACGCGATAAAAAAATCATTTACCTTTAGGAAAGACCTGCTTGTATTTATCTATGAGTTTTGGATGATAGATTTTCCAGTGGTTGATGGTATTTAGCAGCATTGAACTCAGATACTTATATTGTGCCAATACGTAAAGTGCATTATCAAGATCATGTGGATCAGTTAGGTTTGATTCTTGTTTCTTCACTTCATCCATCATGCTGACATAATGTTCCAATTTATCTTCTACAATTTCTTTAATTTTCTAGAAGGTACTAGAAAATTCATCTCTACTCCTTTGTGTTTATAACAGTCCAGTTTGGAGCATATTTACTATTTTCCTCTGTGTGCCATCCTTATCAACAATTATGCTGAATGAATGTTCCAAATGATTCAAGTCAAACTCAATAGATTCCATCTTTTCCTTATGCATTTTGTAGCCTCATGCCATCTAAGACAACATATGTATGTGTTGGCCATAGCATTGATGCAAACTTTCATTTCTTTGATATAGTTATTTATCTCCTCTCGAGATGATTCAAATGTTTTCTTTAGAGTTTTCAATAATTTTATTATGTAGACTTCTTGGATAATAACTCATTTACCTATTAAAATAAGATATCTTGAACCGGACTTACAATGTCGCATGGAAAAAGGTTGCTCCAGAGAATATGAGTGATAAGAGCTTCTATTCTTTTTCATAAAATGGTCTCAAAAAATATATATCATGTTAGGATTAGGTAATACTGAGAGGGGGGTGAATCATTATTACAACACTTATTCAAACTTTTCAACCAATTAAACATTATCCATATACTTGCAGAAATGAAAAGAACATAAGAAAATAACACAGTACTCATAACACCATAATTTTGTTGTCGAGGAAACCCTGGCCAAGGGAAAACCCCGGTGGGGATGGTACCCACAAGCATGTACTAAAGTATAGTGTCCCTGTTAGGAGCTGAATATTACATAGTACATTTCCTTGTTAAAGGCATAACAACCTTGTTAAAGGTATACAACACCCTATTAGGGGCCAACTGAGCTTGCAGCTCTTACAATGTAATTATGTTATAAAAGGCTCTCAGTAATGAACAAAACAAGCATCTCTAATGCTTAGATAGTTCCAGTCATAGCACATCAATGATCTATGTCATCCTCTGCTCTGCAATTCATATGTCCTCAAAACATATCATCCATCCAAACATCTCACATCCATCATGTATTTTCTCAACAAAAAGTTCTCCATATATATATATATATATATACCAAGTCGGCTCTCTTAACCAAATATTACATAGTCGGCTCTCAATACAAAATATATTTAATAAAACAAATATCAAATGCATAGTCGACACTCTTACATAATCAAGTTATAGGTTATCAACAACCATAATCCAACTCTGATTGCCAAGAGTCCACATCATACTCTCTGAATCATCGCTTTTGTCTAACTACTCTGTGTCACTATTCTATTGCTATCTGTGTGTCTTCAAATCTCTCTAGCTTGCTGTAAACATTACAAAAAAAAATTGATCTTAGGTGGAGGTCACATATACCCCATACTACCTTCCTCTAAGCTCGCTTTCCTTAACTCATTGATCTCGATCTTCGATACCCAAAATAACTTTGTAACTATGCTTTTGTACTTAGTCAATTTCAGAGTCCCCAAAACTCAACTTCATAGGAATCGATCTGTAACCCAGACGTGTTGCCATAAATGACAACCAAAAATTGAATCACATAATGTAGAATAGATCACTTGCCAACAATCTCCTCCTTTGGCATTGATGGAAACACTTAACAAAAATGACTAAGTGTTCCAACAAAACTGTCTCTCCTTCTTTCTCTATGTTGTTTTTCTCTTTTTCTTCTCTTATACATTTCTCTTTCTCCTTATTCATTTTACTCTTCTCTCTTATCCCATTCACTTTTCTTCTCTTCTCCCTATTGGCAAGTGATCTATTTTGGTAAATGTGATTCACTTTATGGTTTTCATTTATGGCAACACATCTGGGTTTAAGATCGATTACTTTGAAGTTAAGTTTTGTTGATTCAGAAATCGACTAAGTATAGTAGTAGTGATACAGAAGTATTTTGGATGTCGAAGATAGAGATTGATGAATTAGGGAAAGAGACCTTAGAGGAAGAATATATGGAGTATGTATGACCTCCAGCTAAGATCGATTTTGATTTGGTTAAGTTTGCGATGAGTTATAAGGATTTGAAGACATACAGACTGCAAAAGAACAACGATACAGAGCAGTTGGACAACAACGAAGACTAAGGGAGTATGACTTGGACTCCAGGAAACATAATTTTTATTTTGGTTGTTGATAGCCTATACATTGACTATGCAAGAGAGCTGACTATACATTTGATATTTACTATATTAAATGTATTATGTTTTGAAGGCCGACTTTGTAATATTTGTAATATTCATCTAGAGAGCCAACTTTGTAAAGTTATAAGATATATACGTAAGATCTTTTTGGTAAAGATTATGTATGTGTATGTAATAGTTATCTGGAAGGGAAGACATGTGAATGCCAGAGCAAAGAATGGTAGAGCTATAAAGGAACTATCAAAGCATTTTTTATGCTTACCTTGTTCATGACTGAGAAATTTTTGTAACATAATTCCATTGTAAGAGTTGTAATCTCAGAAGCCCCTAACAGGGTGTTGTGAACCTTTAAAAGGGTTGTTATTCGTCTAACAAGGAAATGTACTATGTAATATTCAGCTCCTAATAGGGCTAGGTCTCCTTACATGGACATTATACTTTAATACATGCTTGTGGGTATCATCCCCATCGGGGTTTTCCCTTGGCCAGGGTTTCCTTGTAAACAAATCATGGTGTTATGAGTATGTGTAATTTTCTTATGTTCTTTACTTTACTGCAAATTAATGATTAATGTTTAAGTGATTGAAGAATTAGTTTAAAGTGCTATTATACTGATTCACCCCCCCTCTCAGTATAATCCAATCCTAACAATTGGTATCAGATCTTTTGGCCCTTGGAGAGAAAGCCTAACAACTTGAGGGAGATCATAATGGATTTGAACAGTTTGCAAGAGAATTTTGATGCTGCACTTGAAGACCTTGATAAAGCAAAATTAGAGAATGGAGAATTGAGATTCAACATGCGCAGAGCTGAGAAATTTATAAATAAACTCAAAGAACATCTTGAGCTTTCCAGAAGTCAAAGAGAAGATCTTGTTGTCCAGATAAAAGAAGATTCAAATGAGGACTATTCAGATCAGGTGAAGCAACTAAAAGAAGAAATTGAGACTCTAAAACTTGAAAATAAATCTATGGCTAAAGAAGTACAGATGCAGAAGAATGCTAAGAAAGAAATTGAAGAAACCTTAAACAGTGCATTGAGTCAAATGAAGGATGAGGCTGAAAACTACAAGAACAAATACTTGCAATTGGAGAAATATAATCAGATTGTGAAAGGTGAACTTGTTGAAGCAAAGAAACACATTGAGAAACTTCACACGAGCAGTGACTTGATTAATTAACAGCTAGACAAACAGAAACCTAAAGGCGATATGACTGGTATTGGCTTCAATGAAGCTGAATGTTCAAAGAATCACGAAGAGAAATCAGATGAGAAGATTGATGCTGAGAAACCATCTATTGAAGAAACTAAAGAGAAGATCAAACCTTTTAGAGGTAGATGCTTTGGTTGCAACAGATTTGGACACGTGAAGAGAGATTGCAGAGGTATTTCCCCTTTTAAAACTTTTTATGGTAATTGTTTTAACTGTGATGGATATGGGCACAAGAAGACTAAATGTAGAAGACCTAATCAGTCTGGATATAGAAGAGATAATGGAAGAGAACCTACAATGAAACATACATGCTACAAATGTAATAACATTGGGCACATTGTGAAGTACTATAAGTTACAAGTTAATCAAGAAAGAAGACCTCCTGTATGTTACAAATGCAATAATCCAGGACATATAGAAAAGTTTTGCAGGTATAATGGAGTAGATAACAGAAGAACACCACCTCCTATGAATTCACAGAAGAATGGAAATGATAGTAGCAAGAGTGTTGCAGATGTGAAGAAAGATTTTGAAATTTTTTTGAAGAAAACAAAAGAAAAAAATAGTGGTGAGATTTGGCAGATCAAAGGAACAAGCAAGACATCAGTTCAAGGAGAAGCAGTAGATGCTACTGAATCTTCACCTGAAGGTAGCAAGATAGAATCGACCTAATTGGCCGATCATGGCCTTAGGGGGAGCATTGGGTACAGACATCAGAATTTATCCTACCCTGAAATTTGTCAATTGAGCTCATGCAAGCTCATGTGTGAACTAAGCCGACATCATGGATCATATACCTAAGAGTGCACCATCTGCTGACTTGTATATTTTGTTTGCAAGATTTAGCAGCCGACTGGACAGTTTAAAGTGAAAATGAAAGTTATAACCTAACTTGTATAAAACATCATTTAATAACCTATCTATTCACCATTTGACAAAGGGCGAGCTAAGGAGATCAGAGAGCAAAAGCATTCAGACTATTCTACATTTGTCGTGCGTGATCGATTGGAGCATAACATTCAAATTTATGCAGAGAAAGGTATTTTACACCATCTAAGCTATGGATGCACCTGTCATTTTTTATGTTGTTGATCATCCTAGATACAAATTCAAGAAACATCCGTATAAGTCTTGTGAAGAGGATTCGGAAGGAGTGTTTTCACAAACCCCACATGGGGTATTGCATGTAGAAAACATTAGGGCTTACATACATTGTAAGTATGATACATTGGGAGACAATGAAATATTCATTGAAATGGAAGATATGACTGAGAAAGGAATCATGAAGGAAGAATTCAAACACATTAGTCAGTTGAGCATAATGAAGAATATGGATTTATGCGAGTTTGATGAAAATGAATGGTTTAAGATATTGATGAGCAGGGTTCATGATCAGTTCATATGGATTGGTGACCAACCTGTGAAGATTTGCAGTGACCTAATTCATGAGATTACTAGATTAGACAACACTAGAGTTATACCTATTGTAGAGAATCATGTGAAGAAAGAAGTTGAAGCCCTAACACATTCTAAATGGAACAGGAGGGCAATGACAGTAAGTGACATCTTTCAACAAGATGTGAGATTGATTGCCATGATACTCGGATACAAATTATACTACAGTAGAAGACCTAACTCTGTATCTACTAGAGTAATCATGATGGCATGGAGAATGGTAAAGGAAAACATAAAATATAACCTATGTGAAGTTCTGGCTCAGCAATTTCTGGAGAATGTGAAGCTAGTGAAGAAGGATAAAATTAAAACCTTCAGATTTGGTTCGTTACTGATGCATATGTTCATTCACATTGAGCACAAGTTTCCTGGTTTACATCCTAGTGGTTGGAAGTCTAGAGGACCCACTGGCATACTGATTTCACAGAGCTACAAAAGATATAATACTACTTGGGTAGATGGAGAATTATTTGCCATGATCAAAATTCTACAGAAACAGATGAAGACAAGATACAGGTTACATGAGGACATTGTGGAAAATTACAAGGATACAATCTGTTTCATGGTTGAAATTGATTGTGTATGTTTTGAAGTAGTTACACCTAGGAAGAAGTGGTGCTACCCAATGGGTTATGAAGTGAGTTCTGAAATACTCACCATGCAAGTAGAACATGTTCTTGCATCAGAAGTTGACACAACAGAAGAAATATGGGGAACCTATGAAGAAAAGTTAGCAAAGGTGAAAGAGGAACAGTCTAGAGGACCAAGGAAAAGGAAAATTGCTAACCTTATTCATAACGGTGGCATACAAGCTAGACTGATAGAAGAGGAATTGAAAGAAGTCAAAAGAAAGATGGAAGAAAGATCTCTTGGAATAGCAAGTGGAAGTACTGATGCCCCTATCATTCCTGAGGTAGTTATGGTAGATAGTCCACCTCCTCCACAATAGCAAACAGAAAAAGAAAAGGTTGTCACTCCTAGAGTTACAAGATCAAGCAAGCCTAAAGAGCAAAGCACAGCAGGAGAAGAGAAGAAAATAGAAAAACATATTTGGAAACCTGACATAAATATGCTAGAGAAAAGAGAAATTGAACAAGGTAAATTGGTTTCAATTGATAAATACTATGAAAGATATGAGGAATCAGACAAGCTGAAGATTGAAGATATTGTGATAGAGCATTTGCTTACCTTCAAGAAGAGCCTTCTAGAAATTGAAGGAAGTGTACCCAAAGATCTATATGCAAAATTGGAGAACAGAAAACACTTGGCAAAAATTAAGGATGATCAGATCAGAAATAAGGAAATTGATAACATGTTTCTTGTGTTATCAGTACAAGAGAGGGATAGAATATTCAAAGAACTAAAACCTCTGTTAAGAAAAAATATTAGACTATTGAAGATAATGGGAAGGAGGTATGATGAAGTGACTGAGCAAACTTAGAAGGCATTAGAGAAGATTCTAATGAGCCCTACTTCTAGCAAGCCCTCACCTCCTAAAACAACATCACCCACACAATTGGGAATGGGTGCAAGACTTAAGGTGATAGAGACCTCTACACATAAGAGTGAAGCAGATCCTCCACCAAATTTCTATGTCTGTGGTGTGGCAGTCACCCTTGACCCCTCACAAGATGAGAAGGACCCTTTTGCAGGAAATTTGGACACCTCTGTTGCAGATGAAGTAGAATAGAAAGAGGAAGTTGAACATAAAAAAGATGATGAACAGAAGATAGAACAACAAAGATTTGAAAAGAAATAATTAAACTCACCATCTATTTCATTGTTGGCATGCACTGATGTAAATGTGGATAGCATGGATGAACTTGAATTGGTAAAGCTGGAATTCACCGCATTAAACAAAGCAAAGGAAAGATCTGAACAGAAAGGAGATAAGAAGATAAAAGTAATCTCAAGAGCTATTGATACTGTGAATAAATTGCTTCCAGTACCTATAGTTTTCCAACACAAAGATGACATTGAAAACTTGAAGATTACACTTGATGAATTTGATGGGTATTATGAAAATTTGCTGAAGATTGTAGAAGAGAAGGCTGAGAAGACATATTCAGAGAAGAAACTAATAGACTTCTACAAGTCCATCTCATAGGACTTTGGCATTGTAAAAAATTTGTTTGACAAATGCAAAGAGTTGCATTGGACATGGGAGAAAACTATTTGGCTATTGCATGAATCCGGTTAGGCACATTCAGAATGTTGAGGACATTATTGCCAAGGAGAGAGAAACTCTAAATAGCTTGATGGATGGTTGTGAAACATCTTCACAAACCACAAAATAACTAGACAAAGAAGTTACAAGGATATTGGCCAAGCTCAGTGTATTGGATAATGAGAAAGGGGGAGTATTAAATAGATTCAATTTGTTGAGGAGCTTTATTACTCCGAAATTATCCATACTTGAGGCTCATCTCTCTGATTTAGACAAGGTTGTAGATTAATTGACCAAAGGATTTCCCATAGAGTTGAAAGAAGCTAAAACTACATCATTTGCAATGAATTATTTGATTCACATCAGTCAAATTTTTTTCAAGACGTGGAGCACATAAGTAAAGATTTTGGAAGATTCTTTTCAGGATGTTCTGAAACTGGTAAGAAGGAACTAAGACCTATTGTTTTATATGCACCTTTGTCATTGTTGTCAAAGGGGGAGAAGAGGAGAAAAAAAATTGTGACGAAAAAGAGAAGAAAAAAATGAATTTAAAAAAAAAAAATATATATATATATATATATATATATATATATATAAAATAAAGAGAGAAAAATATGGAGAAGATATAAGGAGAAGAAGAGGCAGTCTTGTTTAGTTGGAACACTTAGATATTTTTTGATAAGTGTTGCCATCAATGCCAAAGGGAGAGATTGTTGGCAAGTGATCTATTTTGGTAAATGTGATTCACTTTTTGGTTGTCATTTATGGCAACACATCTGGGTTTAAGATCGATTACTTTGAAGTTAAGTTTTGTTGATTTAGAAATCGGCTAAGTATAGTAGCAGTGATACAGAAGTATTTTGGATGTTGAAGACAGAGATCAATGAATTAGGGAAAGCGACCTTAGAGGAAGATAGTATGGAGTATGTATGACCTTCACCTAAGATCGATTTGGATTTGGTTAAGTTTACGATGAGTTATAAGGATTTGAAGATAGATAGACTGTAGAAGAACAAGGATACAGAGCAGTTGGACAGCAGTGAAGACTGGGGGAGTATGACTTGGACTCCAGGAAATTGAAGTTGTATTTTGGTTTTTGATAGTCTATACATTGACTATGCAAGAGCACCGACTATGAATTTGATATTTACTATATTAAATGTATTATGTTTTGAAGGCCGACTTTGTAATATTTGTATTATTCATCTAGAGAGCCGACTTTGTAAAGTTATGAGATATATATGTAAGATATTTTTGGTAAAGATTATGTATGTGTATGTAATATTTATCTGGAAGGGTAGACATGTGAATGGAAGAGAAGAGAATGGTAGAGCTATAAAGGAGCTATCAAATCATTTGTGATGCTTATCTTGTTCATGACGGAGAACTTTTTATAACAGAATTACATTGTAAGAGTTGTAAGCTCAGAAGCCCTTAATAGAATTACTTTAGTACATGCTTGTGGGTATCATCCCCACCAGGGTTTTCCCTTGGCCAGGGTTTCCTCGTAAACAAATCATGGTGTTATGAGTATTGTGTAATATGCTTATGTTCTTTACTTTACTGCTAATTAATGATTAATGTTTAAGTGATTGAAGAATTATTTTAAAGTGCTATTATACTGCACCCCCCCTCTCAGTATAATCCAATCCTAACACTCCCCCTTTGACAAAAATGACAAAGGTGCATACAAAGTAATGAAATTTAGTGCTTGCTCACCAGTTTCAGAATATCTTGAAAGGAATCTTCCAAGATCTTCACTTCAGTACTCCATGATTTAAGCAATAATTGACTAACATGAATTATTCCATTCAATGCAAATGAAGCAGTCTCTACTTATTTCAACTCTGTAGGAATATAGTTAGCCAATGAATCTGTAGTCTTCTCCATATCTGATAAGTGTGCTTCAATTATAGATAGCTTAGGAGTGATTAAACTCTTCAGCAAATTGAATCTTGTCAGTACTCTCCCTTTCTAAATATCTAATACATCTAGTTTTTCTAAAATTCTTGTTACTTCCTTGTCTAATTCTATTATAGATTGTGAACAGGTTTCACAACTGTCCATCATACTGTTCAAAGTTTCCCTATCCTTGGCAGTGATGTCTTCAATGTTCTGAACGTTCCTGATAGGATTCATGCAGTAACTAAATAGCTTCCTTCCATGTCCAATGCAACTCTTAGCATTTGTAGTAGTGGTTTTCAAAATGCTCAAGTCCCATGAGATAGACTTGCAAACTTCGGATAAATTCTTCTTCGAGTAGTTCTTTTTTGCCTTCTCCTCTGTAGTCTTTACCAAACTCTCATAATAACCATCAAATTCATCAAGTGTTATTTTCAGGTTTTCAATGTCATCTTTGTGCTGGAAAACAATAGGTACTGGAAGCAATTCATTCATAGTATCAATTGCTCTGGTTATTACTTTAGCATTTTTGTCACCTTTTTGTGTTGATCTCTCCTTGGCTTTAGTAAGTGCAGTAAAAGCCAATTTCACTAGCTCATCCTCATCCATGCAATCAACATCAACATCTATTGTATTGTCTTTTCTTGCCAACAATGAAATAGAAGATGTGATTACCTCAGTTTTAGTTTCATCTTTTTCTTCATGTTCTTTATGTCCTTCATCTTGTATTGCTTCACTATGTTCTTTCTTCTGCTCTTCTTCCTCTTTCTGCTCTACTTCCTCAGCAATTGTGTTGTCCATACTTTCTGCAAATGGGTCCTTCTCATCTTTGGAGGTTTCAAGTGTTATAGGTACACCAAAAACATCAAAATCTGGTTGTGTATCAACTTCTCTCTTCTCAGCACTTACCTCAATTGGTTTTGAACTTTCTCCCATTCCTAAGTTTGTAGGCAAAGTGGTTTTAGGAAGTGGAGTCTCCTTAGGAGTAGTGTTCATCAGTATTCTCTCCAGTGCTTTCTGAGTCTCCTTAGTGATTTCATCGTATCTTCTTGCCATGATTTTCAATAGTCTGATCTTAGTTCTCACTAAAGGTTTCAATTCTTTGAGTATTATGTCCCTTTCTTGTAAAGATATCACAGGTAGCATATTGTCAATTTTCTAATTTCTGATTGTTTCATCCTTGATCTGTGCTAACTATTTCCTTGTCTCCAATCTCCCATATAAATCTTCAAGTACACTGCCCTCAATTTCCAATAGAGTCTTCTTGAAAACAAGTAGATGATTAACCACAATATCTTCAATCTTAAGTTTATCTGTCTCCTCATACCTATCATAGTATCTGTTTATTGTAACTAACTTTCCTTGCTTTATAGCTCTCTTCTCTATCATCTTCATGTCATGTTTCCATATGTGTTTCCCACTTGTAGTTTTCTTCTCTTTTCTCTCAGTGTTTGGTTCCTTGGGTGGTGTCTGCCTACTAGATCTAGTGTTTACTCTAGGAGTAATCTTTTCATCTTGTGATGTCTGCTATGATGGAGGAGGTGGACTGTCTACCATTACTACTTTAGGAGTGGGAAGGGCTGAAGTACTAGCACTTGCCAATCCAGAAGATCGCTCTTTCATTTTCCTTTTCACTTCTTTCAATTCTTCCTCTATTAGTCCTGCCTTTACACCACATTCATGAACAAGGTTATCAATTTTCCTTTTCCTTAGACCTCTAGTCTGTTCCTCTCTTACCTTAGCTGATTTCTCCTCATATGTTCCCCATCTTTCTTCTGATGTATCAATCTCAGATGCAAGAACATGTTCAACTTGCATAGTAAGTACCTCTGAACTTACCTCATATCCCATAGGATAACACCATTTCTTCCTTGGTGTGACTACCTCAAAGCATACACAATCAGTTTCAACCATGAAATAAATTGTATCCTTGTACTTCTCAACTATGTCATCAAATATCTTATATCTGTCTTTCATCTACCTCTAAAGCATTTTGATCATTCCAAATAGTTCACCATCAACCCATGTCCTATTATGTCTTCTGTAGCTCTGTGTGATATGAATAGCGGTAGGTATCCCTATTCTCCAACCACTAGGGTGCATGCTTGGGAATTTGTGTAATGTGGATAAACATATGTACCAATAGTGAGCCAAATCTAAAGGCCTTCGATATGTCTTTCTTTACCAGTTTTACATTCTCCATAAATTGTTGTGCTAACACTTCGCATAGATTGTATTTGACATTTTCTTTCACCATTCTCCATGCCATCATGATAACTCCTGCAGATACCAAATTAGGTCTCCTTCTATAGTAGAATTTATATCCATGCATCATAGCAATTAGTCTCACATCTTGCTAAAATATGTCATTCATGGTCATTGCTCACCTGTCCCATTTATAGTGTGTTAGGGTTTCGACTTGCTTCTTCACATGTTTTTCTGCAACAGTAACAATTCCAGTGTTGTCCAATCCAGTAATCTCATGAATCAAATCACTGCAAATCTTCACACGCTGCTCGCCTATCCAAATGAATTGATCATGTACTCTGCTTAATAATATCTTGAACCATTATTCTTTGTCAAATTCATACAAATCCAGAATTTTCATAATGCTCAACTGATCAATATGTTTGTACTCATCTCTCATAATTCCTTTATCATTCATATACTCCATCTCAATCCAAATATCATCAATGCCTAGTATTTCATACTTACAATGAATATAATCCCTAGTATCTTCTACTTGTAAAACTCTGTAGGGTGTTCGAGAAAATGCTCCTTTTGGGTCTTCTTCATAAGACTTAAATGGATGTTTCTTGAAATTATACCTAGGTCGATCTAAAACATCATAAATAACATGTGCATCCATAGCTAGATGATGTAAATACCTCTTTCACGCCAAATTCTAAGTTTTCCGCTTTAATCAATCACGCAAGGCAACTGTAGGATAGTCTAAATCTTTCTTCTCTCTAATCTGATTAGGTCACTCTTCGTCAAATGGTAAGGAAATAGATCTTCATATGGTGCTTTATACAATGTTAAGTTATAAAAATTCACTGTACCCAATACTGTCTAGTCAGTTGTAGATCTCGCGATCAAAACATATACGTCGGCTGATATTGCGCTCTTAACTGTATACTCCATGATGTCAGCCATGTTCATACCTAAGCTCTCATGAGCTCAATCCACAAGTTACGGGGCGGGATATATTCTGATGTCTTTATCCAATGCTCCCCCTAAGGCCATGATCAATCAATTAGGTCAATTCTACTTTACTACCATCAAGCAAAGATCCAGTAACATCTATTGTCTCTCCCTGAACCAATGTCTTACTTGTTTCTTTGATCTTCCATATATTACCACTACTATTATCTTCTACTTTCTTAAAACAACTGTCAAAATCATTCTTCAAATCTGTAACACTTTTACCAATATCACTTCCATTCTTCTGTGTATTCATAGGAGGTGGTATTATTCTGTTGTTTACTCCATTATACCTGCAAAACTTCGTTATATGACCTGGATTATTGCATTTGTAACATATAGGAGGTCTTATTTCCTAATTTTATTGTAGCTTAAAGTACTTCGCAATGTTTCCAATGTTATTACATTTATAGCATGTAGGTTCTCTTCCATTGTCTTGTCTATATCCAGATTGATTAGGTTTCCTGCATTCTTCTTTTTTGTGCTCATATCCATTACAATTAAAACAATAGCCAGAAAAGGTCTTAAAAGGGGAATTACCTCTGTAGTCTCTTTTCATGTGTCCAAAATTGTTATATCCAAAGCATCTACCTCTGAAAGGTTTGATCTGCTCTCTAGGTTTTTCAATAGTGGGCTTTTCAGCATCAATCTTTGCATCAGATTTCTCTTCCTGATTCTTTGAGCATTTAGCTTCATTGAAGCCAATACCAGTCACATCACCTTTAGGTTTCTATCTATCTCTTTGTTCATAGATCAAATCACTGCTAGTGTGAAGTTTCTCAATGTGTTTCTTTTCCTCAACAAGTTCACCTTTTATAATCTGATTATATTTCTCCAATTCTAGATACTTGTTCTTGTAGTTGTCAGCCTCATTCTTCATTTGTTCTAATGCACTATTCAAATTTTCTTCAGTCTTCTTCTTAGCATCCTTTTGTAACTAAATCTCTTTAGTCATAGCTTCATTCTCAAGTTTCAAAGTTTCATTTTCTTCTTCAAGTTGCTTCATCTAATCTGAATTGTCTTTGTCTGAATCTTCTTTTATCTGAACCACAAGATCTTGTCTCTAACTTCTGGAAATTTCAAGCTGGTCTCTGGGTTTCTTTATAAATTTCTCAGCTCTTTGCATGTTGAATCTCAATTCTCCATTCTCTAATTTTGCTTTATCAAGATCTTCAAGTGCAGCAACAAATTTTTCTTGCAAACTATCCAAATCCATTCTAATCTCCCTTAAGCTGTTAGACTTTCTCTCTAAGGGCCAAAAGCTCTGATACCAATTGTTAGGATTAGGTAATCTGAGAGGGGGGTGAATCAGTATTACAATACTTATTCAAAATTTTTAACCAATTAAACATTAACCATATACTTGCAGAAATAAAAAGAACATAAGAAAATAACACGATACTCATAACACCATAACTTTTTTGTCGAGGAAACCCTGGCCAAGGGAAAACCCCGGTGGGGGTGGTACCCACAAGCATGCACTAAAGTATAGTATCCCTGTTAGGAGACCTAGCCCTGTTAGGAGATGAATATTACATAGTACATTTTCTTATTAAAGGAATAACAACCCTTTTAAAGGTATACAACACCATGTTAGGGGCCAATTGAGCTTACAGCTCTTACAATGTAATTCTGTTACAAAATGTTCTCAATAATGAACAAACCAAGCATCTCTAATGCTTAGATAGTTCCAGTCATAACACATCAATGATCTCTATCATCCTCTGCTCTGCAATTCGTATGTCCTCAAAACATATCATCCATCCAAACATCTCACATCCATCATGTATTTTCTCAATAAAAACTTCTCCATATATATATCTTATCTCTTTACCAAGTCGGCTCTCTTAACCAAATATTACATAGTCGGCTCTCAATACAAAATACATTTAATAAAAAAAATATCAAATTCATAGTCAGTGCTCTTACATAATCAAAGTATAGGTTATCAACAACCATAATCCAACTCTGATTTCCAGGAGTCCACGTCATACTCTCTGAATCATCGCTTTTGTCTAACTGCTCTGTATCACTATTTTGTTGCTGTCTGTCTGTCTTCAAATCTCTCTAACTTGCTGTAAACATTAAAAAAAAAAAATCGTTCTTAGGTGGAGGTCACATATACCCAATACTACCTTCCTCTAAGCTCACTTTCCTTAACTCATCGATCTTGATCTTCGATACCCAAAATACCTTTGTAACTCTGCTTCTGTACTTAGTCAATTTTAGAGTTCCCAAAACTCAACTTCATAGGAATCGATCTGTAACCCATATGCGTTGCCATAAATGACAACCAAAAAGTGAATCACATCATGCAGAATAGATCACTTTCCAACATATCAGCCATTCTCTTTATGCCATCTTATTATCCAAGTATTGTTAATATTTTTTCTTCTTCATAGGGATTTGTTATCATAAAATTTTGCACCCATGCTTGAGGTATGAATCCCAAGAAACCTTGTGGAACATTGAATCAACCTCCAAGTGTGGAAGTTTGCGCATGTGAGGTTGAATCTCTAGAGAAGGTCGGCTTCATTCTATTCAAGGTGGACCTATTCTAACCTAATCTAACACATCAAGGAAAAGAGGAGAAGAAGAATGCAAAAACGTAAAGGGGTTGGTGTACTCTATTTAAACTTGGTCTTTCCTTGCCTATAACTACACATAATATAAAAAAACCCTAACATAAACATATCTCAACTCTAACCTACCCTCCAAGGACTCATGTGCAGGTCAAAACTGATGAAAATGTTGCAAGGAAAGACATATTCACAATACACCATTCATGAGCATTTTAAACACAACATACCAACTTGAAAAAATAGAAACGAAACACTGAATACAAGGCAAGAATCATGCACAAGATAGTTAAATAAGAGAAGATGTAAAAAAAAGAGATTTTTATTAATGAAGGCAAAGGAAAATTTAAAGTTGTAGAGCATAAGCTTTTGCAAAAGAAAAAAGGGGAACCAAGAATTACGATGCAAGAATTATCTTTATAGATCAGGCATAACACAGATTTTGTAACGAGTTCAAACCCCAAGATAACTAGAGTTAGGTTATAGAAGTGAAAAAAAGAAAGAATAAAATAAAATATGATCTCTATGTGTACAAGTTGAATTCATGAAGCTGACATAAATGGGCCAAATAATTGCTTCCCCAAAATCAAGAAAGAAAAACCCATACCTAGGAGCAATTTGGCATCAAAATATATTATTTTCAGAAGAAACAACACCTATAAATGGTAAATAGGAATGGGGTAGCACTAGGATTGCATGTGCATGTCCAAATAAATAATTTGGCACTGATTTTATCCCCTGCAGCAATGCCATATTCATTGGAAGTCAAAATAGGTCATTGGCAAAAGAAAACATTGATGTGAAAAAACATGACAGATTATCGCCACCTAGTGCACCCACAAGAAGCACCACTTATAATTTTGATTCCCCATGGGGATGGAGGACACAAATCTCCTTATATCCTTGGTGTCTAGCTTCCCACACACCCACATCACATATTTATTTCTTCCTCGTACTATTGTGGGTCTAAGGGGTGCAAACTTCCTTTCCCCCTACACATCCACATACTAACATGGAAAACATAAGTTAACACTATGGGAGTGTGGGGTGACCACAAGGGGAGATAACATGATGTGTTAACAACAAAACTTTGGATAACACAATGCATTAGCAATAATTACACCAAACATGATGTGTTGGCCCAAGTATGAGAGAGTTTAGCTCATGATAAAGATGTTTCAAATTGATTATCTTTGATGGGCTAATGGTGGAAAAAATAGCCAACATTTTTGGTGACTTAGAGGGGATGCTTACTTGCTAAGTATATGATCAGTGGCCTTAAGCTATCCATTGGGCATGCAGTCACCAGTGTTGAAAACACAACGTGTTAGCCACCTACAACAACATGAAATCTACAACTTCTACAACCTGGACAAAATTCCTAAATTTTATATCTCCGGGAGAGAAATTGTTGGTGTAATTAAATATTCTTGATTACACTTTAATTAATCTTACTTAGGATAATGCATTTCATATTATTTTTCATATGAGACACCTAAGATTTTTCACCTATATTAGCACATGGTGTAGGATAAATTCCACTTTAGGTTGTGATAATTGTTATCACATTCTGCTTTATGTGTGAGATCCACCTTTAGTGCACATATCAAATTATCATCATCATCACATGGCACATACTTTATTGCATAATGGAGGATGATCCACCTTTGGTGGACATGCAAAGGGGAATCCCCTAGCTTCAAAGGTCGGGAACAAACACATTGAAATCACCGACACTAACATTGGGAATGTAGACTGGGGTCATTTCCTGGTACAATGCTACCAGCCAACAGGGAGATCTGAGGACTGCACTGCACTAGTCCTATCTGGCTTGGTGAACGCAATAGCCCACCCTATAGTTGTCTCATCGTCGAAGCTGATTATAACCCTGGCCAATCATTACAAATCAGATGAAAGAGTAGTCTGAAATATAGAGGGACAGGTGGTATTCAACATAAGGCCAGATATCATAGAGGAGATCTTCCACCTCCATCAAGGCATAGACAAGTTTTATAACTTCTACACTGGAAAGGGGCTCCAGTGGTTCAACAAAAAAGAAAAGAAAGCCTATGAAATTGTAAATAATGACTACCTCAAGCAACCTCTCCCAAAAAATAAGTTGGATAAGATAGACCTCTGACGGGGATACTTAAAAGATGATATCCAAGTGGCTGTAACATTGATAAGCCAAGTTTATGGACTACCTTAGTCCATCCAACTCGAACCCTGGATGATCTTGCTAATGAAAAGAATCAGAGGTTGTAAAACAAGGTTCAACTGGGGTTCCATCATCAGTGATAAGTTAGATGAGCAATTGACTGAAGTAAAGCATAACCCCAAGTTCTATATGAGCACCTACATAGTGTACCTATTGGCAGCACAGGCAGACTACCCAGGTCTTACCAAGAGGGGAAGCATAAATGATCCAAATGCTTGGCCCCACATTGTATACCCACAGTTAATGAAGATGAAAAATATGCTAGAGGATTTCCCTAATTACAAGATAGTCAATGATGCTTTCATATTTGTAGTCATCTGATCCATTGAGGGTGATTTTGCAAAGAGGATGTCAGAAGAGGCAACTACCAAGGTAAGGGCCATCGGGGCCTATTATATACAATTTAAAACATTTACTTACATCCGGGTAGTAGGATCGACCTTAAAACCAAAGAAGCTGCCCAGGTATCCGTCTGGCTGGATAATAATTTTGGAGATGGCCATGCAGATGCCTATAAGCATATAAAGCACAAGAAGAAGCATTATTGGGATTTTCCTATCTCACTGGCCCCATATACTCTACAAGATATGAAGGTCTATAAATCCCTGGCCTTCGAGTGGGATGATTGCCCCCTACATATTTACAAGATAGTAAGGGCTTGCTTTGACCCCATAGGCACATACAACCATATTATTAGCAAGTTCTACATTCACGAACCATCCTTAGAAGATCACTGGATGAACTCTATAGATGATCATGAGGTCAGAATCTAGGATTATTGCAGAATGTCTCTTGCCTTGGAAAAGGAAGTCTTGAAGACCCCAATTCCCCCAAAAGTTTGGGAGTATGATTTGGATGAGGTCCTAGAAGCTATTTATACAAATGAAAACATATATGGCAAGCCCATCATGAATGCGGAGATTGATAAGGATAAAAATGGTGATATAGATTTTCGGGAAAGGCATGTGATGAGAACAACAGAGCAATGGATTAGGAGGCGCTACAATATGAGCTTAATACCTATGAAAACATTGATGGAGCCACCTAAGAAAGTATATAAACAACGAGGGGAGAAGTCTACCATCCCCAAGTATAAAAAGGCACTGCCTCACAAGCCAAGGATGTTATATGGTTATGAACAACTAGTGGAATATGGTTCTAATCCAAGGCATAAAAAGACAATGATGACAGGGTAGATAGAGCCTCCAGTAGGGGTATCACAGGATCCAACAAATGAAGGTCCATCCACCTCTAGCCAATCTCCTCCAACCATCGAGAAGGGGAAGAAAACATATAAGAGGAAGAGAACATCTGTATCTCCGCGACTGGAAATTGTATAGGAGGATCTAGAAGAAGAAGAAGAAGAAGAGCCACATCTAACCAGAAGGACTAGGTCCTAGAGAAGGAAAGAGATTTATACTACTAGGAAACATCAGGAAGACCCAAAAGAAAAAGACAATCCCTTGGATGCCTTAGGGTCATATGAGTTCCAAATATCTGACTTTGAAGATCTAGAAGGATTTTCATATCAAGGGTGGGATACACCAGGGTATGATACAGGAGCTCCATCCCTCTTTCAACCCCAAGTGACCCTCACTCAACCTCTAGCATAGTTCACCTATCCCTCAGTAAATGTGTCTACTACAGAGGTAAGCTTCAATTCGGCCCAAGGGCCTGAGACCCAAGATACAGAGGTAGCGCAGAACGTAGCAGCAGACAAGGTTGTAGGAGAAAGTTTTGTTTCTACTCCACCACCTCACAACCCTAATCCACCAACTTCTCTCCCACCTTCGATTCCTACTCCACCACCACTATTCCCAACTCTAACACCGACTCCACC
The DNA here is from genome assembly GCA_018584345.1 of Thuja plicata. Taxonomy (NCBI): domain Eukaryota; kingdom Viridiplantae; phylum Streptophyta; class Pinopsida; order Cupressales; family Cupressaceae; genus Thuja; species Thuja plicata. The sequence continues at coordinate 163,085 of MU223252.1, read as the reverse complement.
CACTTCTAATTCTACTTCCCCATTTCCCATTCTAGTCCCAACTCCAACACCTACTCCACAGCCATCATTCCCTTTGCCTTGCTCCACCCCGACCACCCAAAGGGAAGTGAGTGCAGAAGATGTATCACCCTTCAAGACCACCCTAGAGGCCATGACTGATCTTAATTCAGAAGTGTTAATCAATTCACCAGAGGATGAAGGCCAGGACAAACAAGGAGAAGGTAGAGTAGCTGAAGAAGATAAAGCAAAAGAAGAAAAGGGAGAAGGATAAATAAAATGGGAAGGGATGGATGAAGGAGAAGATGAATAAGGAAAGGTATAAGAGAAAGAGTTAGAGGAAGGAGTGACCTCGAGATCTCAAAACTTAGCTCCTATCCTCCATGTTGCCCCATATGAGCCAGTGACTGCATTTGGTAAACCTACTTTCTTTACCAAAGAAATCCAGCACAAAATAACTTATACATATGAGATAGAAGGGGAAGAGATGAGTGTGGCATCTGTAGGGAAAGCCTTCCAACAAACAAAAATAAGTGTGCCCACAAGGACACTATCCTATGTCACTCAAAACACTAGAGGTCACCGGAAGGCACAGATAGCAATCCCTCCTACAAGCACTTCTCAAACATCAGCCACTTCAGAAGATTACACATTCAAGGAGGTGGACTTGGGAGAACCTACTAGAGAAGGGAGAAAGATACTGGCAGCCTTAGGGCTTATACATGCTCTAGGGTTCATGAGAAAGGATGAGGAAACCATCAAATCATTTACGAAATAGAATGAAGCCTTGAAAATATACATTCATAAGGTAGCAGGTCTCATTGACCCAAATTGCCCAGAGGCTTCATTACAAGTCATGTTAGACAAAAGGGCTATACTAGATTTACCGGCAGACTTAACCCCTTCATTCATCCAAGCAAATGCAGATTGGAGGAATGACTTCAAGAAATATGGAGAGAAAGCTATCAGGATGGTATTCAGGCCATATAGAACTATCTTGGTTAAAACTAATTTTTTGATTGATCTGGTGGATAATGAGGGTGGTTTGATTCTGAAATAAGTAAATGGCAAGCAGCCTTCCGAGACTTGGAAGTGATCCAGAAATAATGTTTCCAAATTCTAGTCAAAATATATGAGGGAGAGGAATTGGACAACTTTAAGGCATGGATCAACCGAATAGCCAAGACATTCAAGGTCTACAAAAGGTATCTGGCCTCCATAACAGGAAAGCACAAGGAAGTCTTAGAATGGATAAAGGAGATGGATGTCTTTTTTACAAGGATTGGCCTCAACTTATATAGGGACCAAGACAAACTTACCCTACGACCATCAAAGGAAGTGGTTCAACAATTCATGGATATTCTAGCAGGTGTTAACACCAAGGAGGCCTTACACCAGATATTCTATTTGAAAGAAGAAATGCAGAGAATGTCCGAACACGAACAAGAGATCAAGTTCTTTGCTTCTGAATTGACTATCTTCAGAGAGATTCAAGAACGAAGGTTCACCAAGGTGAAGAGGAATGAGATCAATTATGAAGAGGTCCAAGATATAGTGCATAGGCTCAGGGCAGCCCATCCAGAGGTCTTTCCTGAATGAAACCACAAAGTCCACTCAACAAGTTGGCAGGACAATTTTCACACTTAGCTAATTTTCTCCAAAGCTAAGTTCGGCCTTTTGGCCTTTCGGCCCTCCAATTTTTCAGACTTTTGGCCTTCCAAGTTCTTCGGCCTTTTTGGCCTCCCAAATATTTTGTCCTTTCGGCCTCTGACAAGTCCGAACTTCAGACTCCTCTAAATTTTGTTTTAAACACTTAAAAGTTTTGGGGCACTAAAAAAGTTTCGGAGTAGAGGTCGAGGTCCAAAAATCTGGGTGTTTCCAGCGAGATCACATTTTTGCACACCAATTGAACTCCAGATCAAATTGATGGTTAACATGAGTTCATTTTAAAGGGACTAAGGGTCCCCTATCAGTCCCCACCACCAGAAGAGCCTCCAGATGAAGAATCCAAGAACTCCAAGAATCAAGAAGAAGACTCCAAGTTCTCAGAAGAAACCCTCCTTTTCTCTTTCTCTTCTTGGCGAGTTTGACCCTCCTTGCATGGGAAAACTAATTGTAAATGAATTTAATAATCCATGCAAGTTATCTAGTATCAGTTAGTAGTAGTTTCCTTTCAGCAAAGTTTTAGTTTTAGCTTATGTTCATTAATTTAGACTCTTTGATGCCCTAATTTCAAAATTCAGAGTTGTAGATCAAAAACTCTATATATTGTAATCACAAATCAATGTAAAGGGTTGAATTCTTAATACAATAAAGATCTACATTTGGTGCTTCATTCATGGTGTGTGAATTACCGCTACCTATGAGAAATTATTGAATGTATGCTTGCATTATTCATTATTTTCAGAGAGCCTCTTGTTTATTGTGCTTCGAATTCACATTTCTATAGTTGGAGTTTGTTGTTGTTTGCTTACCTTGTTGTGATGAATGTGTGGAAGAGATCATCTTTGGGATTAATGATAAATCTATCTCGTGGGTGCACACATCTTGGTGGCTTCGTGATTTGAGAGATTTTGAATATCTTGCACGAGTGAATACCTCTTTCTCTCCAAACGCTTGCATCTGTGGGGTAGTGAATTGTGACTTTGTCTGATTTGTGCTTCGTGGGTTTGTTCCAAATCTCCCCATAATTCAATTCGCAAGGAAGAGTTTACAATGGTTTATGTTCGTAGGATCTCATTTTTAGCCATTTGTTTCATTTCTCGTTACTCTATTCTCTATTACATCATGTCTTCAATTCTAAAAATCAACATCTTGGAAAATACAAAATTGCATGTTATTTACAAACACCCATATATGTTAAAAAATGGAAAATACCAAAAAGAACGAAAGTGTTTTGCAGTTTGATGTCTTGAAACGTACCAACAAAGGCCTCCTTGTTAACATTCACATTTATCTTCAACTGAGTAACCAAGCAAGTTGTGACCCGACCCCGAAGAACCTTGGGAATAACTTTGTTATTCTTTCAAGAGAGGAAATCGAATCCCGAGATCCTAGCAAGTTGGCTTGTATCAAAACAATGCTCAACAGAAGTGGCGCTAGAAGGAGGGCCTCAAGACTGAAAGATGGATAACATTGGATCTTTCTCTCTAGAGAGATTCGAGCGAGTGCTTAGATCATCTCCAAAGAGAGGTGAGTTCCTTGAACTCACCCACCATCGTAGAGCTCATAGCAACAAAGGAAAGACCAAAGAGAAATCTTCTCACCACCTTACCTAGTCCTAGAATTCTCTTTGAGAGAAATCACATATCGCTGCCCCAACTTTCATAGCAGCCATAGACCAAAATCAGAATGTGAAAAATTAGATTTTGCAACCTCTTCTGATGGCCTTTTTTGCCAATGCAACAAGATCACCTTTGAATTTTGTTGGGCAGCTCCATGAGTTACCCAAAAATCTAGAGAAGTTTTGCACACGATTCATATATGGTGAATCAGGAACAGCAGAAGAACACATCCACGCCTTCAAATAAATTTGTAACCGTAAAGAGATTTCCCACCAAGACGTTGTTTGTCATCTATTCCTATACACTCTGGAAGAGTTTGCATACAATTGGTACCTAAACTTGCCACGAGGGTCTATCTCTGCATGGAGCGAATTTGAAACCAAATTCCTTAATCAATTCAAGTTGTATGTGGACCTCGCTACGACACATCACCAGTTCATTACAACGAGGAAAGATCCTAAGGAGCCCATCGCTATGTCTAACCATCATTTTGACAAAATCTATCAAAATCTGGAAGCACCTCACACCATACCAGATGAGGCTATCATATAAGTGTACCTCAAATCTTTGGACCCTTTCACCTCAATATTTCTAAGAAGACTCCCCCCGGCAGATAGATATACGATGGAAAAAGTGTACAACAAAGCCGTCATATTTACCCAGCAGATGGACCCACAAGAAGGAAGCTATGCAGTAGTACCTACCATGAGTAACCTTGCTATCCCACATCCATTTGCAGCAATTAATAAAGTTCTGGCCACTCACGCACCTATGTTGAATCCCATTCCAACGCAACCATTCACAGTCGTACCCCCATCTATTACTTATCCTTGTTATGAAGCTCATAAAACAGTGTTTGTAGACCAGAGAATTATACCCCAAGCAGAGCCTGACACTCTCATGGCCTCTGAGCTGGACGTTGTGAAGAAGACCTTATCACAACTCACCAACGAGCTCACCTGGATGAAGTTAAATCCATCCCAAAACCAAGGTGGATACCAATGAACACCTATTGGTCTAAATACATATCCTTATACTCCAAGCCGGAATTTCAATACATACAACAACAACAACAACACAGAGGAGAAACCGTTTGGGAAGAAAAAGAAAAACAGGCCATGGAACACCAGACCTAATAACAGTAGCATCCCAATAGACAACACTAACACCTATGAGGTATTCGAGGCTAATTTTGTTGGGGCTCCAAATTCCCACCAAGGCAATGATGGGTATGGAAATAGTTCCCATGATCACTACATCCATAATCCAGAGGAGCTTCCAATGCAATTTAATGCCATGATGTTCGATTCCTATGAGTCTAGAAAGGAGGAAGGCTCGGATGCCTTTGTGGGAGAAGATGAGTTTGTGTTCCCCTTCCAAAGGGAGAATGAGCCTGAATACTTTGAAGTACATGCCTTCCAAAATGATAAACGAAACTCATACAACCTTCAGAGCAGAAAGGAACCTCTCACCGACGGTATACCTCCAGGCAAACAACCAACCCCACCTGATCTCTGGGTTAATAACAACCCCACACATCCTAAAGGTCTGAATACTCCCACACCCCCTACATCAAGCACATACGCTGGCTACAGAGGTGCAGCCTAGTCAAACGACAAGTATAGCATGGTTGATCAACTAAAGAAAACTAAAGCGAACATATCTATGTTTGAATTACTGCAAGGTTGCCCATCCCAGAAGGAGGCCCTTCTAAAATCTCTAGACCATTCAAAACCCAGTCCATCAACCAATAGTACGAGGACACCTACGTCCAATATAAACATGTCTGAGGCTTTCCCCGCCATGTACAAAGATAGGATGGAGGTCCCGCCATTCTTACTCAGTTTACAGATGTTTGGAAAGAACCTACACAATTGCCTGATTGATTCGGGAGCTTCGTGCAATGTCATGCCCTTGTCAATTTACCAAAGGTTGGGGATTGTGCCCCAAATAATGAACCAAGTGGTCATACAATTGGATAAGACCGAGGTCAAAGTGATTGGTGTGCTCAAGGATATCCGCATTCAATTGGTTGTAGATCCCAGGATACAAGAACGCATAGATGTGCATATAGTAGACATACCCAAAACTTATGGGATGATGTTAAGTCGGGAATGGACCAAGTGCTTGAGACGGTGGCTCTCCATGGATTTTACCCAGCTATGGCTACCATGGAGAGGTTTGAACAACCAAATCAAGATAGATGTAGAGCCTAAACTGAAAAGGATGATCATTGAGTACAATGCCCCCAATGAAGTCCTATTCACCCAGACCGATTTGGGCACTTATCGGATGGACGGTGTCCTCATGTTCCAAATATGAGAAGGCGAAGAGTCGGACCATAGTCCCATCTAAGGTCTCTTGGAGTTAAATATTGGTGATGACATCTTCTGAAGTTTCATCAACAACATGACAGCTAGTTTACAACATCTAGGTCAAGACGCAGACCCTAATATCTTGTTACTACCAGGGTACTGTCGAATACACCAAGATAGCTACTTAGAGTTCACATGCCCCAGTTCCCAGGAAGCATTATCATAGGTATTGGCTCAGATCACCCTATCGAGTAAGCTATCAAAAACACAGATAATAAAAGATTATATCCTCGAGATCAAAGACAAGAGTAACACCTTTCCAGAGATAGACAGCCCAGTAAATATAATCACTCCAAATCAAGACCGGGATAGTGGGTCAGACTCTGATGATAGAATTCTTTCCCTAAATGCACTTAGTGACTGGAGTACCTCGGATGATGGAGCGTATCCCCCTTACAAAGAAATGAAAGAAGACAGGCGATGAAGGTGTTGAACTCCTCAAACCTAGACATACCCAAAATTTGGGAGAATTAACTTCTTTTGACAGTGATGGAGGGAGAAGGAGAAAACTCAAGACCAAGGACATTACCAAGAAGATCCCCTCCAAGTCAAGCCCTACTAAGCAACCCTAGATATGGAAATTGCACTTTGACAGTTCCAAGTGTAAACAAGGAGCAAGTGCGGGAATTGAACTGATAAACCCAACAGGTAAGTCTTTCTATGTCGCTTAAAGGTTACAATTTTTGTGCACCAACAATGTTGCAGAGTATGAAGCACTAGTCCACGGACTTCTCCTAGCCCATGAAAAGGGAATAAAAATCTTGACGGTGGAAGGGGACTCGCAATTGGTCATCAAGAAAATATCTAGTCAATATCAATGATTTCGAAGCTTTCAACATCAAAACCATCCCAAGGAGGAAAAATGTTGTCACCGACGCCCTAGCCGTATCGGCCAATTCATTACATCTGATGGAGAAATCCAAGCTAAAGAAATTATAGGTTGAACTTGTCGCAGCCCCAGCCATTCCAGACAACGTTACTAATTTTCAAGTCTTCCAAGATGATCAACACATCTTAGAGTTTATCATGTGTGCCAGTGTGTTCGAAAAACATATCATAAACGAGGAGAAGGAAGGTGAAGAAGCAATTAAACCTGAAGATCCTGATGATCAAGGCATCATAAATCTAAGGACCAATGCCATACCCAAAGGAATGGTGGAACTCGAGAGGATTTTTGACAGCGACAAGACTGCAGTAAGGAGGCGTCCAGACATAACACCTGATGGTAAAGAATGTGATACATACAACCTTGGCACGAAAGAAGAACCAAGAGAGGTCCACATCGGGAAGGTGGGAACTAAAGAAGAAAAGGAGAAAATGGTCCAACTCCTCATTGAATAACGGGATGTCATAGCCTGGAGCTATGAAGAACTGAAAACATATGACACCTCGATCATAGTACACAACATCCCTCTAAAGCCAGATTCCAAGCCTTTTAGGTAATGACAAAGATCCGTGAACCCTATTATGGAACCCCTGATCCAAAAGGAATTCCAAAAGTTGTTCGATGCTAGAATCATCTTCCCAATCTGGCATTCTACTTGGGTTGTGAACCTGGTAACCATGAGAAAGAAAACTAGAGAGATCAGATTATGCGTAGACTTTTGGAACCTTAACAAATCCTCTCAAAAGGATAATTATCCACTCCCATCTCTCCATGAAGTGCTGCAAAAAGCCAATGGGTCTCAAATGATGTCATTTCTGGATGGTTACTCTGGTTACAACCAAGTGATGGTGCAGGAAGAGGACAGGTTGAAAATGAAATTCACAACTAAATGGGGAACCTTCACCTACCCACAGATGCCTTTCGGACTGATTAACATTGGGGCCACTTTTCAGAGGGCAATGGACATAGCTTTCAAAGGAATAGTTGGGAGGTGTATTATCATCTATATGGATGATCTCACGGTCTTCTCAAAACAAAGATCTGACCACATAAATGATCTCAGAAAGTGCCTTCAAAGATGCAGGGAATTTGGGATTTCCCTCAATCCCAAGAAATGTGTGTTTGGGGTAACTGAAGGCAAGCTCTTGGGACATATCATCTCCAAAAAGGGGATAGCCATAGACCCCAAAAGGGTAGAGGCCATCCTAAAGTTGACACCACCACATAGCCGCAAAGAACTGAAATCTTTCTTCGGGAAGATCAACTTCGTAAGGAAGTTCATTAGTGGTTTTGTAGAGATAGTAAAACCGTTAAACGACATGCTCAAGAAAGACGTCAAAATTGAATGGACTATCCTAGCCAAGAAGTCTTTTTAGGAGATTAAAAATTCCATCACTATGGCACCGATGCTTGTCAACCCTGACTACACCATCCCCTTCAAAGTTTACTCATTTGCATCAGAACATTCATGCGCAGGCATCCTCACACAAAAGAAGAACAGTGAAGACGAAAGACCCATAGCTTTCATGAGTTTCCCTTTAAAATATGTTAATATTAGGTACCCCAACCTGGAAAAATAGTCATTTTCTCTTTTTAAGGTGGTAAAGAAGTTCCGACACTACATATTGAGGAGTAAAGTCATTGGGATAGTTCCCGATGCAGTCGTGAAGTCTCTTTTAATGCAGAATGAGCTAGGAGAGCGAAGAGGAAAATGGATGGCAATCCTCCAAGAGTTTGACCTAGAGATTCAACATATGAAACTAGAGAGAGGTCGAGGCCTGATGAAGTTGATCTCTGAGGTTGAAGAAGGTCTGGTCTGCAAAACCTACACCGATCAAGGTATGATCACTGATGTATGGTATCAAGACATAGTGTACTATCTATTCCAAAATGCTTGCCCAGAAGAGATAAATGGTTCCCAGAGGAGAGCTTTGAGAATCAAAAGAAGCTCCTACATGTTGAAAAATGGACAATTGTATAAACGCAAATATGAGGGTCTATACCTAAGGTGCTTGGACACACTCGAAGCAAAGAAAGTCCTAGAAGATTTTCATGAAAAATACAGAGTAGGACATGGATCAACTGAGGCAACTGCTCACCAAATCTTAAGGGCAGGATATTTTTGGCCTACAATATTCAAAGACACCAGCGAACATGTGAGATCTTGCCACACTTGCCAAACCAACGCAACTCGAGAGAAATCTAGCAATGCCCTTACAACCAGTATATGAGGTACACATGTTTTCCCAATGGGGCTTAGATTTTGTTGGAGTGATTAACCCCCCTTTGTCTACAGGACACAAGTTCATTTTGATAGATACTGACTACTGCACACACTGGACGAAGGCTCAAGCACTGAAGAATTGTACTACACAGGTCGTGACCAAATTCTTGGAGGAGCGCATCATAACTAGGTTTGGAATGTTGTATTATCTAGTAAGTGACAATGCTCCCTCTTTCTCTTCTGCCTCGCTCACACAGTGGGCCTTCAAAAAATAGGTAATCCTCAAATTCTCTTCAAATTATTATCCACAAGGCAGTGACGTAGCAGAGTCTACAATTAAGAACTTAACGACGGTAATCAAACACCTCCTAGATGACAACCCCAGGGATTGGCATACGCAACTGAAATACACTTTGTGGACTGATCGCGTAAGGATCAATAATGCCCTGGGGATGTCCCCATACCAACTGGTCTATGTCTTGCAACCGGTCTTCCCTTTGAACTTAAAAAACCCAATTCTGAGATTCATGGACCAATATGTGGGAGGGGAAAATCGAGTACAAGTCAGACTCATGAATCTCCTTAACGTAGAAGAGAAACAAACATTAGCCTTGGAGCATGTATCAAAGCATCAAACTGTAGTCAATAGATGGTTTGAAAAGAGAGCTACCATTAAAGCCTTGAGGATCTTTGACCTTGTCCTCATGTGGGATAAGGTGAAAGAAAAGCCGGGTAGCCACACCAAGTTCCAAAGATTGTGGACAGGCCCTTACCAGATATCAGAGATGCTGGGGGAAAACACTTTTAGGATCAGCACATTGAATGGAGAGTTGACCCCATTTCCAGTTAATGGGAAATTCCTCAAAAATTACTTTGGATCCTAAATGGGACTACCTTCCATCCCTTGTACCATATTCCCTTTTTCTTTCTTTTGTTTCCTTTCTTTTTTTCATTTTCATTGTCCTCCCCGTCAGTCCTTCCTTCCATTCATGATTGCCTTTTTTCCTTTTGTCAGGGCTCATTATGTTTTTTTGGGTCAGTGTGTATCAGGTCCATCCCAAGGTAGTCTGTAAATCAAAGTAGAAGCATTTCTTAGTCAAAATTCTCCAAAGGGATGTGCAATGCAAGGAACACTCTAAGAGACGAAGTAGTGACAGCTATCATTGACAAACAAGAAGTTCAAAACTCGGTCATCCTGATCATGAAACACACTAAGAGATAGCACTCAAGAGCATTGGTTCCTGAGCATTTGTCAGTTGTGACCAACGTTAGTGCGTAGATTCGGGTACCCACCGGTCCCAGAACCCAAGTCTGAATGAATGAAAAGGCAATAACAAAAGAAAGAAATAGCTAGAGAAAGAGAAAAATAAGCACACAAAAGAAGAAAAGTGTCCCAAAGAGGTCACAAGTGTGAGATCCGGGTGGCACAACCTAATCGTTGCTCGGATCAAATCAATTACAAAAAATTACTATTATGGACCTAAACACATGGAGTACATGAACATCTGGGGCTTGATACATTTCAAAAGCACACGGAAGAAATAAAAATGATTGTCCCAAAGACGGAACTCTCAAAGAAAGAAAGCTACAGCCTAGTAGACAGAATGGACTTGGGTGACTATGACAACCTCTACTGGGGCTATGAACGCCCAACCGATAGTAGAGAAAGGTTATATTTGGGATTTGGGGAAAACTTTGTTGGGGTTGTGAACGCCTGACTAACAGCAAAGCTCTTTTTGGGAAACTCTGGTCTACCTTGCGAAGGTTGGGAGCAGCTAGAAAACAAGTAGAAAGCCTCAGATTGGAAGTCATTGAAAGATTGTCAACACTAGCACCTCTTAGTTTTTCTCTACTACAAAAGCTACAGCCCGGAAGAGTATTGATGATGAAGAAATGCCTTGGTCATTCCTCCTTTTGTCAGGGCTATTTTTTGTGGGTCTGCAACACACACCTCATTTTTTGGTCCTCAGACCATGGGGACCCCTTTTTTTTCCTTTTGGTCTTCTCATGTTTTCCCTCTTCTCGGTCCCCAACAGGTCAGTCTCATTGAAGGATTGTTAGCTTATTAAACAAAGAGAAGACACCTTTTTTGACCTTTTGGCCCTTTCGGCCTTTCAGAGGACCAAAGTCCCTAGAAATACTGAAATGGATGAAAGGCTGAAATTCATCCTTTTTAGTGTTTTGGCCTCTGAAAACACTGAAAGAGCGAAGATTTCTACCTCTTGACTTTCGGTGTTTTAGACACCAAAACACCAAAAGCGTTGACATACCACCTACGGGTTATAAATTGGCAAAAGGCCCTAATTTAGTCACTTCACTTTCTTTCATCTCTAGCATGTTGAGAGCTCATGACTTCAAAAATTTTGCCCTCACTCCTTGTGATTGATCGCCCCATGCCTTCGAGCTTCGTTGTGTCATCCTCCTCTGCTCCTAGCTCATTCGAGGTAGGTTCCTTCCTTGCTACTTAGCATTTTCTTTTCTCTTCTTGGTTTAGGTTAGGGTTTTTTGCACCTGGTTCTTGTCCAACCTAGTTCGTGTTGACTTCCCCTCCCCCATGGTCTCCTAGGGCCTTGTGGGAACCTTCAAACTCGGTAGGGGAGTCCCTCCTTATCGGGTTGAGTTAGGTCCTTCCTGTTTTCTAGGTTAGGGTTTTTTTCATTTTTCCTGTCGTGACCCTTGTCACACATTTTTTGCCTCTGAAAGGCCAAAAACCATGTTTGGTCTGTCACCCAAGTGTCCCTCGAAGGTTCGGCCTTTCAGACCTCCAAAAGATCTGAAACGCTAACAAGATTGAATCACCGAAAGTGTTGGATTTTGGACTTTTGGAGTTCGTGACCCATTTTGGACTTTCGGTGTCCATAGAAACTTTTAGGCTTCCGCATGCAAAAGGTTTGACAAAGCTTACTCATCAATGATTGCCTTTTTTCGCACTTTTGGCCTTTTTGAACTCTGAACCAATTTTTGGCGCCCCAAACCCCAAAAGGGCCAAAAGTGCAAAATCTGCATTTCTGGCTACTTAGAGAGTTGTTTACCTCTATTTTCTCAAATTAATCAGTTTTCTATTAGTTTTCTCTTTAATAAGATACTGATACTTCCAGTCTCCTTGCAGGGATGCCTGAACAAAACACAACGTCTCTGATGAAGTGCCAATACAAGGGGAATCCCCCAGCTTCAAAGGTTAGGAACAAACACATTGAAATCACCAACACTAACATCAGGAATGTAGACTGGGATCAATTCCTGGTATAATGCTCCCAGCCAACAGGGAGATCCGAGGACTGCACTGCACTAGTCCTATCTGGCTTGATGAACGCAGCATCCCACCCTGTAGTTGTCTCATCATCGGAGATGATTATAACACTGGCCAATCATTACAACTCAGATGAAAGAGTAGTCTAAAATATGAAGGGACAGGTGGTACTCAACATCAGGCCAGATATCATATAGGAGGTCGTCCACCTCCATAAAGGCATAGATGAGTTTTATAACTTCTACACTAGAAAGGGGCTCCAGTGGTTCAACAAAAAAGAAAGGGAAGCCTATGAAATTGTAAATAATGACTACCTCAAGAAACCTCTTCCAAAAAACAAGTTGGATAAGATAGACCTCCAACGGGGATAATTAAAATATGATATCTAGGTGACTGTAACATTGATAAGCCAAGTTTATAGACTACCTCAGTCCATCCAACTTGAACCTTGGGTAATCTTACTAATAGAAAGGGTCAGAGGCCGTAAAGCAAGGTTCAACTAGGGTTCCATCATCAGTGATAAGTTGGATGAGCAATTGACTGGAGTAAAGCATAACCCCAAGTTCTATATGAGCACCTACATAGTGTACCTATTGGTAGCTCAGGAAGACTACCATGTCTTACCAAGAGGGGAAGCATAAATGATCCAAATGCTTGGCCCCACATTGTATACCCACAGTTAATGAAGAGGGAAAATATGTCAGAGGATTTCCCTGATTACAGGATGGTCAATGATGCTTTCATATTTTCATTCATCTGATCCATTAAGGGTGATTTTGCAAGAGGATGTCAGAAGAGGCAACTACTAAGGTAGGGGCCATCGGGGACTATTATAAAAAATTTAAAACATTTACTTACATTCGGGTAGCAAGATCGACCTTAAAACCAAAGAATCTACCCAGGTATCCGTCCGACTGGATAATCATTTTGGAGATAGCCATGCACCTTGTAGATGCCTATGAGCATATAAAGCACAAGAAGAAGCATTTTTGGGATTTTCCTATCTCACTGGGCCCATATACTCTACAAGATATGAAGGTCTGTAAATCCCTAGCCTTCGATTGGGATGATTTCCCCCCCTACAACTTTACAAGATAGTACTGACTCGCTTTGACCTGATAGGCACATACATCCATTTTATTGGCAAGTTCTACATTCACAAACCATGCTTAGAAGATCACTGGATGAACTGTATAGATGGTCATGAGGTCAGAATCTGGGATTATTGCAAAATGTCTCTTACCTTGGAAAAGGAATTCTTGAAGACCCCAACTCCCCCAAAAGTTTGGGAGTGTGATTCAGATGAGGTCCTAGAAGCTATTTATACAAATGACAAGATATATGACAGACCCATCATGAATGCGGATATTGATAAGGATGAAAATGATGATATTGATTTCCGGGCAAGGCATGTGAAGAGAACAAGAGAGAAATGGATTAAGAGGCCCTACAAGATGAGCTCAATACCTGTGAAAACATTGATGGAGCAACCTAAGAAAGTAGATAAACAGCGAGGGGAGAAGTCTACCATCCCCAAGTATAAAAAGGCACCGCCTCAGAAACCAAGGACGGTATATGGTCATGAACGACCAGTGGAATATGGTTCTAATCCAAGGCATAAAAAGACAAGGATGACAGGGTAGATAGACCCTCCATTAGGGGTATCATAGGATCCAACAAATTAAGGTCCATCCACCTCTGGCCAATCTCCTCCAACCACCGAGAAGGGGAAGAAAACATATAAGAGGAAGAGAACTTCTGTATCTCCATGACTGGAAACATTAAAGGAGGATCCAGAAGAAGAAGAAGAAGCACATCTAACCAGAAGGACTAGGTCCCAAAGAAGGAAAGAGAAAGAGATGACTAGGAAACATCAGGAAGACCCAAAAGAACAAGACAATCCCTTGGATGCCTTAGGGTCAGATGAGTTCCAAATATCTGACTTTGAAGGTCTAGAAGGCTTTTCAGATCAAGGGCAGGATACACCAGGGTATGATATGGGAGCTCCATCCCTCTTTCAACCCCAAGTGACCCTCACTCGACCTCTGGCCCAGTTCACCTATCCCTCAGTAAATGTGTCTACTATAGAGGTAAGCTCCAGTTTGGCCCAAGTGCCTGAGACCCAAGATACGGAGGTAGCACAGAACGTAGCAATGGACAAGGTTGTAGGAGAAATTTATGTTTCTACTCCACCAACTTCTCTCCTACCTTTGATTCCTACTCTACCACCACTTTTCCCAACTCTAACACTGACTCCACCCCCTTCTACTTCTACTTCCCCATTTCCCATTCTAGTCCCAACTCCAACACCTACTCCACCGCCATCATTCCCTTTGCCTTGCTCCACCCCGACCCCCCAAAGGGAAATGAGTGTAGAAGATGTATCACCCTTCAAGACCATGCTAGAGGCCATGACTGGTCTTAATTTAGAAATGATAATCAATTCACCAAAGGATGAAGGCCAGGACAAAGAAGGAGAAGGTAGAGCAGCTGAAGAAGATAAGGCAGAAGAAGAAAAGGGAGAAGGATAAATACAAAGGGAAGGGATGGATGAAGGAGAAGATGAACAAGGAAAGGTACAAGAGAAAGAGTCAGAGGAAGGAGTGACCTTGGGATCTCAAAACTTAGCTCCTATCCTCCATGTTGCCCCATATGAGCCAGTAACTGCATCTGGTAAACCTACTTGCTTTACCAAAGAAATCCAGCTCAAAATAAGAACTTATACAGATGAGATAGAAGGGGAAGAGACGAGTGTGGTATCTATAGGGAAAGCCTTCCAACAAAAAGAAATCAGTGTGCCCACAAGGATAGTATCCCATGTCACTCAAAACAATAGAGGTCATTGGAAGGCACAGATAGCAATCCCTCCTACGAGCACTTCTCAAACATCATCCACTTCAGAAGATTACACATGTAAGGAGGTGGACTTGGGAAAACCTACTAGAGAAGGGAGCAAGACACTGGCAGCCTTAGGGCTTAAGCACGCTCTAGGGTTCATGATCAAGGATGAGGAAACCATCAAATCATTGACAGAATAGAACGAAGCCTTGAAAAGATACATTCATAAGGTAGTAGGTCCCATTGACCCAAACTTCTTGGAGGCTTCATTACAAGCCATGTTAGACAAAAGGACTACACCAAATTTACCGACAGGCTTAACTCCTTCATTCATCCAAGCAAGTGCAGATTAGAGGAATGAATTTGAGAAATATAAAGAGAAATCTATGAAGTTGGTATTCAGGCCATACAGAACTATCTTGGTTGAAACTAATTTGTTGATTGATCTGGTGGAGAATGAGGGTGGTTTGGATTCTGAAATAAGTAAATGGAAAGCCGCCTTTCGAGACTTGGAAGTGATCCAGAAACAACGTTTCCAAATTCTAGTCAAAATATATGAGGGAGAGGAATTGGACAACTTTAAGGCATGGATCAACCGAATAGCCAAGACATTCAAGGTCTACAAAAGGTATCTGGCCTCCATAATAGGAAAGTGCGAGGAAGTCATAGAATGGATAAAGGAGATGGTTATCTTTTTTACAGGGATTGGCCTCAACTTATATAGGGACCAAGACAAAATTAACCTGCAGTCATCAAAGGAAGTGGCTCAACAATTTAGGGATATTCTAGCAGGTGTTAGCACCAAGGAGGCCTTACACCAGATGTTCTATTTGAAAGAAGAAATGCAGAGAATGTTCAAACACGAAGAAGAGATCAAGTTCTTCGATTATGAATTGACTATCTTCAGAGAGAAGCAAGAACGAAGGGGTCTAGGAGATAGTGCATAGGCTCAAGATAGCCTATCCAGAGGTCTTTCCTGACTGAAACCACAAAGTCCACTCAATAAGTTGGTAGGACAATTTTCACACTTAGCCAATTTTCTCCCAAGCTAAGTTCGGGCCTTTCGGCCTTTCAGCCCTCTAGTTTTTCAGACTTTCAGCCTTCCAAGTTCTTCGGCCTTTTCGGCCTCCAAAATATTTTGGCCTTTTGGCCTCCAACAAGTCCAAACTTCAAACTCCTCCGAATTTTGTTTTAAACGCTTAAAATTTTTGGGGCACTAAAAACTTTTTGGAATAGAGGTCAGGGTCTGAAAATATGGGTGTTTCTAGCGAGATCACATTTTTGCACACCAGTTTAACTTCGTATCAGATTGATGGTTAAATTGAGTTCATTTTGGAGGGACTAAGGGTCCCCTATCAGTCCCCACCACTAGAAGAGCCTCCAGATGAATAATCCAAGAAGAACTCCAAGAATCAAGAAGAAGACTCCAAGTTCTCAGAAGAAACCCTCCTTCTTTTCTCTTTCTCTTCTTGGAGAGTTTGACCCTCCTTGCATGGGAAAACTGGTTGTAAATGAATTTAAGAATCCATGCAAGTTATCTAGTATTAGTTAGCAATATTTTCCTTTCAGCAATGTTTTAGTTTTATCTTATGTTCATTAATTTAGACTCTCTGATGCCCTAATTTAGGAATTCAGAGTTGTAGATCAAAAACTCTATATATTGTAATCACAAATCAATGTAAAGGGTCAAATTCTTAATGCAATAAAGATCTACATTTGGTGCTTCATTCATGGTGTGTGAATTGTTGCTACCTATGAGAAATTATTGAATGTATGCTTGCATTATTCATTATTTTCAGAGAGCCTCTTGTTTATTGTGCTTCGAATTCGCGTTTATTTTGTTGGAGTTTGTTGTTGTTTGCTTACCTTGTTGTGACGAATGCGTGGAAGAAATCATCTTTGGGCTTAACGATAAAATTTGTCTCATGGGTGCGCAGCGCACATCTTGGTGGCTTCGTGATTTGAGAGATTTTGAATATCTTGCACGAGTGAATACCTCTTTCTCTCCAAACACTTGCATTCGTGCGGTAGTGAATTGTGACTTTGTCTGATTTGTGCTTCGTGGGTTTGTTCCAAATCTCCCCATCATTCAATTCACAAGGAAGAGTTTACAATGGTTTATGTCCGTAGGATTTCATTTTTAGCCATTTGTTTCATTTCTTGTTACTCTATTCTCTATTACATCCTGTCTTCAATTCTGAAAAATCAACATCTTGGAAAATACAAAATTGCATTTTATTTACAAACACCCATATATGTTAAAATTTTGAAAATACCAAAAAGAACTAAAGTGTTTTACAGTTTGATGTCTTGAAACGTACCAGCAAAGACCTCCTAGTGAACATTCACATTTATCTTCAACTGAGTAACCAAGAAGGTTGTGACCCGACCCCGGAGAACCTTGGGAATAACTCTATTATTCTTTCAAGAGAGGAAATTGAATCTCAAGATCCTAGCAAGTTGGCTTGTGTCAAAACAATGCTAAATAGTTACTTCTCTCCCTTAGATGGATATTTCATATGTAATCAATTTCTCTCCCTTAGAATATTGATTAACTCTTTCTTCTGATGCTCAGGAACTTCACTTCAAGGATAATGATATAATCTTTTCTGATCAATGAGATAATCTCTCCTTTTGTCATATCTCTCTCTTTATCATAATGCAAATCTCTCCCTGATGATAATGAGATCATCACTCCCTTTATATCATCTCTCCCTTTATATGATAATGGAATCATCTCTCCCTTTGACAACAATGCCAAAAAAAATAATCATATATATCATGTTCCATCCCTTACATAATATATTCCTTGAATTTCCCTATCCATCAACAATACACTGTTATGATTTTGGTGCAGATTTGTACCTTACTATGTACAGATGTATCTGTTGTTGTCCATATTAGTGTTTGCATCAATATGATTGATCTTCATATTTGGTAAAGGTTGTTTCAACCTCCTATTCATCTTATTGACCGATAGACAAGGGTTGGACCCGTAGTCTCTATCTCAGGTATTCAAATGTATCCTTCGGTAATGGCTTGGTGAATATATCAGCTAGTTGCTCCTTTGATTGAACATATTCCAGTGTCACTTCCTTTGCTTGTACTTGTTCTCTCATTTAGTGATACTTGATAGCAATATGCTTAGTCTTAGCATGCATGACTGGATTCTGAAATATGTTAATTGCACTGGTGTTATCACAGTATATAATTACTGGTTCAAGAATCATCATATTCATACCTTCTAGCAATTGTTTGATCTAAGCAATATTATAGCAATTTGAAGTAGCAACCACATACTCTACTTTTGCAGTAGACTAAGAGATGCATCCTTGTTTCTTGCTTATCCATGTGACAAGTCTATCACCCATGAAGAATGCTCCTCCAGTTGTGCTCTTTCTGTCATCAATGTTTCTAGCCCAATCAGAATCTATATAGACTTGTAGCTCAAATTTTCTCTCTTTTTTACCATAAGCCATAGTCCTCGATGTTCTTCAGATATCTCATAATTCTTTTGATAGCAGTCATATGTGATTCTTTGGGATTAGCAAAGAATCTTGCAATTATCTCCACTACATGTGCTATATCTAGTCTGTTATGAACAACATACATGTCAGTTTGCCAATCATTGATCTATATAAGGTTTAGTTTACCTCATTAGATTTGTTTTCTTTTGTCATCTTACATCCAGTAACCATAGGTGTTCCAACTGGTTTGGAATCTTCCATCTTGAATATCTTCAGTACTTCCTTAATGTACTTTGACTGAGTGATATAAATGACTGTATCTTGTTGAAGAATCTGTAGACCAAGAAAGAATCTGATCTCCACAAACATAGACATTTCAAATTCCTTTCTCATTTCTTTAGAAAAGGATTTTCATAACAATTCATTTCCCCCAAAAATGATATCATCAACAAAAATTTCAGCAATCAGAATATTACCATCAGTATCTTTTTTTAAGTACATATTGTTATTTTCACTTGTTCTAACAAATTTTATGCTAATGAGATATGAGTGAAGTCTTTCATACCAGGCTCTCGGTTCTTGTTTCAATCTATACAATTCTTTATGTAGTATACATACCATGTTTTTCTTGTGTGGATCAAAAAACCCTTCTGGTTGTTTAATGTATACCTCTTCTTCAAGTATTCCATTTAGGAATACAGACTTTACATCCATCTGGTATACCTTGAATCCTTTAAATGCAGCATAATCAACTAAGATTCTAACTCATTCTAGTCTAGCAATGGGTGCAAAGGTTTCTCCATAATCAATACCTTCTTCTTGTGCATATCCCTTGCATACTAACCTTGTTTTATTTCTTGTGACTTCTCCATTCCCATTCAACTTATTTCTGAATATCCATTTGGTACTGATGACATTCTTGTCATCTGGTCTCAGTACTAGTGTCCATGTACTGTTCTTCTCAATCTGTACTATTTCTTCATTCATAGTACTGACCCATTCTTCATTCTCAAGTGCATTGTTAACAGATTTAGGCTCAAAATCACAATGTAAACATCTTGTGTTTAGTGACTTCTTGTTCTTGTTCCAGCCTTTTTGTCTCCTATGATTTGATTATGTGGATAATTTCTTCTGACATACTTGGAAGGTTTCAGTTTAGCTCTTTTTTCATCATTCTGATCAGTTTCTTGACCTTCGTTCTCATCTTCATTGCTCAGAACATTATTTTGAGTATTATCCTAATTTTTGGTAATTACAACCTGATGCTCGGGTGCAATGTTATGATGCTCGGGAGTGACACACTGTTGCTCAGGTAGAGTGTTAGGTTCTGTATAAACAAACCTGTTGTAGTCCTCTGGTTCCTTTTTTCTTTCCTTATCATTCTTTTCTATAAATTCATCTATTTTCACATTTGCACTTTCAATGATTTTGTTAGATGACTTGTTAAGACATTTATAAGCCTTGCTCTTGTTTGAGTACCCTAGGAAGATACCTTCATCACTTTTGGAGTCAATTTCCCCATTTCTATCATCCTTCAAAATATAACATTGATTACCAAAGAATCTGAAGTAACTTACATTGGGTGTATAACTATACCAAAGCTCATAGGGGTGTCTTCTTTGTGTCCTTCAATTATACTATGTTTAATGTGTAGACAGCAGTACTGACAACTTCCCTCCACAAAGTTTGAGTGATTATTTTCTCAATCATCAATGTTCTTGCACAATCAACAATTGATCTATTTCTCCTCTCAGCAATTCCATTTTGTTGTGGTGTTCTCGGTGCAGAAACTTGTCTTTTAATTCCATGCTCATTGCAATAGTTAGTGAATTCTTCTGAAGTAAATTCCCCTCTTCTATCTGACCTTAAGCATTTCAATTTCTTTTCAATTTATTTTTCTACCATAGCCTTGTACCATTTAAACATCTTAAATTTTTTTGATTTATCTTTTAAAAACATTACTGTCATCATTCTAGAATAATCATCAACAAAGAGAATAAAATACTTATCTACATAGTAGCTCTTTGTTCTCATGGGTCCACATAGATCTGTATAGACTAATTCTAGAGTTGCATTAGATGTATGGGTTTTACTCTTGAAACTAGACTTTGTCATCTTACCTTTTTGACAATTCTTGCACATGATATGCTCGGGCTTAGTCATGCTCGGTAAGCCTCTAACATTCCTTTTGTTTCT
>MU223252.1:125830-142518 GCA_018584345.1 Thuja plicata | reverse complement strand
CTTTGTCATCTTACCTTTTTGACAATTCTTGCACATGATATGCTCGGGCTTAGTCATGCTCGGTAAGCCTCTAACATTCCTTTTGTTTCTTATCTTTATCATGTTGTCAAAGTTCACATGACACAATCTTTTGTGCCACAACCACATGTCTTCATTTCTAGCCATCAAACAAGTGGTGTTAATGTCATCAAGATAAAAAAGGTTACCTTTTGTCTGCTCACTGGTACCAATCAACCTTCTTGATTCATTGTAGATCTTTTCCTTCTTATTTTCAAATGCTACTCTATGACCTGAATTGTTCAACTATGAAACACTTAACAAATTGTAATTCAATCCTTTTGCCCAGTAAGCATTTTCACATTTTATCAGGTTATTTAACATTATGGTTCCTTTACCTTCAACTAGACAAGGTGTATCATTTCCCATTCTCACTGAACCACTATTATTGTATTCAAAAGTCTCAAACTTTTGTTTATCACCGGTCATATGGTGAGTGCAGCCACTATGTTTGATCCAGACATCATTTTTACTAACTTTAGATATGAGTGCAGTTTCTACATACCTTTCTTCATCTTCATCTGAATCATCCTTCATGGCTACAAATACCATCTCAATGTCTTCTTCTGATTTGGTTTCGATGTCATCGGCTCTATTCTCAGCTAGGTAACAAGCTTTCTTCCCTTTGTCCTTATAGTCTTGGGTATCTCTCTTTTTAGATTGTTGGTTGCTCCGGTAATCTCTGTTATCACCTCTATCAAACTTCTTCTCATATGATCTGTCACTTCCTTTGTCATCTTTTCTTCGGTTTGGACATCTTGCAAAAAAGTGTCCAACCTCTTTACAATTGAAACATACAAGTGGTAATTTACATTTGTATTTACCTTTTCCTCTATGCAATCTTCTTTCCATTAGTGCTTCAATCTCATCAAGTCCTTGATCCTCATTATCACTGTCACTATCATTTCTAACAGCATGTCTATGACTTGAGTTACTTATCTTTAAATAAGATTTGAATATAGATTCTATAGATGGTAAGACACTATTATCAAAGTTATTCATCTCAAATGAAATTAGTCTACCAATCACACTATCTAGAGTAATTGTATTGTTTTCAACTGCTCTCATTTCTTGAATAGCAAAAACTCTAATAGAATAAACAAGCAATAAGGTTCTTAATATTTTGCTTACCATTGTCTCCTCTTCAAGTACACCTCCAACTCCTCGGATAGCATTTACTACCTCTTTGATTCTGCAGCTATACTGAGTAATGTTTTCTGTCATCAAACCTCCCTCTTAGGCTTCCTGCCTTTGCTCTTAGTACATTTGCATCTCCTCCATGTACTAGTTTCAACTTATCCCACAGTTTCTTTGCAAAGGTGCAGGTTTTGACATCTTCAAACTCAACGTCGGAGAGTGATGATGTAAGTTCTATCATCATGCAGTTATGTTCATGCTTAACTCTCAATTGCTCAAGAGTGTGAGGTCCTGTAGGAAACACATATTCATTATCTAAGTATTGAACAATATAATTTCCAATACCTGATAGGTGGAGTCTTATTCTGATTTGTCATGATGCAAAGTTGTCTTTATTCAACTTGGGCACATCTCGGCTGTTCATATTGTGATCTTTTGCTTGAGTTGTTAAACTCCCTTTCTAAGCACACAAGCTTTGATACCAATTGTTAGTAATAACTAAGAAGGGGGGGTAAATCAGTGGCATTAAAAATATTCCAACAATCAACCCAAAAACTTAGTACCAAAATATTAAGCCTCTAGTTATCTTCAGTCATATAAGATGAATGCCTTCAAATACTATTATGAAATTACTACTTCTTGGAATGCTTTGTAAAACCTTCTACTGTATGTTTACCAAATAGCAGTCTGTTAATTTACCGAAAGACAGTAAATTATCTAGAGTATACCGATCAATCCAATTAGCTATGTGTAATGCAAAACACTAAAGTAATGACTCATAAACACATTGACACGTGGATTTTTAATGTGGAAACCCTGTTAAGGGAAAAATCACTTGGGACTGGTAACCCAAAATTTTCACTCTTCTAAAGTGAGCTCGGTAAAGAGCCAACCTTGTTAAAGGTTACAAACACACTGTTAGGTGTGACCTTTTTAGAGGATTTAAAAGTTTAGTCTGTCACTTGATATTGGGCATCTCTATTCTACCTTCCTTGATCAAACACTCACTTGGCCTTTCAATAGGTATCTGGCATCGGTGTTCTTGCGCAGGCATCACTGTGACTTGATTGTCAGTGATCTCTATCCCTCAGGTTCCACTGACCGTCGGTGTTTAAAGTCACATAGTGAATACTTGTCTATTATGCATTATTAAAAGCATAATCTTTATCTCTCCGATTCTCTGAAGCCTTTGACACTTTGATTATAACCGATTAGATTATATCAAGTTGACATCAATGAAAATACAATCCATTAACTGATTTAATGTCTTGCATTATCTTCTTGCATTTTGGTGATCAACTTAACATCTTCAAACATTCAATCAGTTACATGTCATCAATATAATCTTGTTTTTTTTTTGTTGATCATCTAACACTGCAATAACATGCACATTTAACACATCATAATTTTGTTAGTGTAAATGGAATTTAATTTGTAATTTTTCTATTGTAATTGACTTATAATTTGTAATCTTGTTACCATAATTGGCATCCATTATTGTTGATGCCTGGTTAAGATCAACACAAAAGGGAAACATATGTTTTTTTATCTTCTTGATCATCTAAAGCAGCAATAAATTGCACATTTAACATGTATTAAATTTAACAAAATGTTCAAGTTCAGAATCACATTATGTAATTAATCTAAAAATATTGAAATTCCTATTTACCTACAACATTTTGTTGAAATGTTTGAGTGGGAATAACATTCAGCATTGATGGTTGATCTCCGTAAACTACATCTTGTTTATTTGATAAAGCATAAAATAGTAGTTAGAAATAGAAACTAAGTAAATTTTATATAAACTTAATAAAAATAGTTAATAGTTAATAAATTACCATTTATTACTTGTGTGTCATATGTTATCATTTGGTTCAGATCAATAGAGAAAGGCAATCGACGTCATTGAGCATTTCCTTGATCAACCAAACCTACATTGGCATATGTTGAACATATGTGAAAAAATAACAAATATTGAGCTATTGAAATTACTAAAATACTTTTTAATAAATGTACTCACCTTGCTGCAAGAGAATATCTCTTTCTTCTTGTATTTCTATGCCTGAGCGATAGATGACTTTTTTTCTCTTTTTCTTTCTACATCGTATAGAGGGGAATTGAAAAATTTCATGCTCCTCAACTCTTTCATTTAAGTTTTGAGACATAGCATTTTTTCTTCGATGAATAGAATGACGTTTGCACATTTTTCTTGGATTGAACCATGGTGACTTTCGTCTCATAGACATTTTCTGTGATTCAGGAATTGATTCAAATTTGGAAGATGAAGCAAGAGACGCATACATATCGTTTCTAAATCTCTCAACACACTGAATGAAAAAAAAAAAATCATCTTCTCTATTTGGCAAATTTTGGAGCAATGAATTTAGATAATCAATGGAATTTTGAAAGTTGTCATTAGAAGTATCAGACTATCTCACACCATCTTTAATAAATATAATAATTATTAAGTCAAAAAATATTTAAAAACACTACATATTTCATTAGAAAATGTTGGTTTTGAAATTTAATAGTTCTGTGAGCTTCAACAATGACAACTCCAAGCACATCTTGATTTTCTGAAGGTATATAACCATATAAAATTGGAATAAGAATCAATTAATTTTTGGAACGATAAAATTATTTAATATTTACTTGTAAATAAATATTGATATTACCAATGTTATTTTCATGACCAAAACTCCCTCCAACTTTGTCATTTTCATCAACCAATGTACTAATATCATTTGTAGTTTAATAATATTAGTTTAATTAGTTCTTAGCAATATAATAATCATTAAAATATAAATATCAAAATTTATTCTCAAATGACACTTACCAACAACTTGACCTTGCTTGTTTTTTTTTGTTTCTCTTTAGAAGATCTAAAATCTTTAGCACATGTTTGCATGTGTTTCCTCTTTTTGCCCACTGACAATCACACACATGCAAATCTGGTCCAAATTTTCTCACAAGATACCATTTGGTTGAAATGATTTGGCTTCTTATTTTATAGGTATCAGGAAGGAGGTCCGCTATTATTTTTTATCTCTCTAAAGCAGTTATGTAATATCTCTCCTTTTTAAAGTTGGTTAGAAACCCAGATAACTGTAAGTATCTCTTATTTTTATAGTATGGCTCTACTCTATGAAGAAGAATATGATTAAGCCAATCCATTCTCCTTGTGCATTTTCTAGAACGGTCAGTTAAGTAGTGACTCTTGATGTGCATGTGGTATGACTCTATGGAAGCATTAGTTTCTTTATTCACGTGAGAGAAACCTCTAAAGTTTTTTGCCCACATTGCTATTAAAAAAAGTTTGATGATGTCTTAGAATATATGTACAATAAAATAATTAAATAATATAAATGAAAATATACCATACCGAATAATGTATATGATCTTACCAATACGTCTCTCATCATGACACCAAGTCTTTTGAAAGTAATCAATAAATTGCTTTTGTTCTTTGAAATCCTCCATAAAAAAATTTAATAGGTGAGTAGTGATGTCTCCATCATCACTCATTGCATACATTATCTCACCCAGTCTAGTGAACATATTTGTTCCAACATCCTTATTGCTAAAGAATATAAAACATAATATCAAGCTCTAATGTTAAAGAATATAATATTTCATATATTTTAAGTAAAAATTAACTCACCTATAGATATTCTTCAACCATGCCCTGTGTACATGCCAAATACATAAAAGTACTTGACAATTGAAGGATAATCTACAAGTTACATTACAAACGTTTGTAAGTAGCATTCTAACAAAATCAATTTTAAACTAAAATTATTTATGTTTAAAATCATGAAAGATACATTTTTATAACCTATATATTAAGTATAATCCTATAAATATAATTGGAGGGTAATAAAACCTGATTGCTTCAATCTCAACACTAGTGTGATCTATCATGAATGCATTGACACATGCCAATCTTCTTTACATTATTTACCTCTTTTGTTAAC
This sequence comes from Thuja plicata, assembly GCA_018584345.1. Lineage (NCBI taxonomy): Eukaryota > Viridiplantae > Streptophyta > Pinopsida > Cupressales > Cupressaceae > Thuja > Thuja plicata. The sequence goes on along the minus strand of MU223252.1, from coordinate 137,350 downwards.
TTCTTCTAGCCATCCATTTATATCCTCAACTTTATTTCGTGAGGATATGGCCCACACAATAGGTGCACCAGCCTCTTGTTCATCAAATACAAGCAATGAATATAACTCATATTACACATGAAAAAATCAATGATACTTTAAAATTTTAGATAAAATATAGATCAACTAAACTAAGATCCATAAATATAGTTGACTTTGGTCTACTTACAACATATTTATTTGTTGAGAATGTGGAATCCATTGCAATAATTGAGTTATATGAATATTTCACCATCATCTCTCGCATCCATGATGTTTGAATGTCTATGATAAATGGAACATTTTCTCCACTATTTGGTGTTTGATAGTAGAATAAGTTGTCTTTCTCCTCTACATGCCACAAACTTACACTTTTTGCATCATTGTCATTTTTTTGTGATCGAAGGGAACGTACCATTTTCCATGCATTCATTACATCTTTTCTTAGCAAATATGTGGAGGCATTGTATTTTTCCATTAGTATATACAAGGAAAAACATGATCAACACCATCAGTTTACACTACACTGACAGACAGGGCACAGCACTACCCGACGCTAAGGTTACCTGATACTGCCAAGTACAAAGCATTCTGACAAACACTAATCAGTGTTACCCGATGACAAAAAGGATAAAGGAACCCGACGAGTAACAACAGTGCAACCCGATGAAACAAAAAAGAGAGGAACCCAACAGATGAAGGGAACCTGACGATCAATTCAATGAAGGAACACCGACAGAATTTCAGTTCAACCCGACGACCAAGAACCGACAGTCAGTTACATCCCGCAAAAAGTGGATCTGACTTTCCACGTCAGATAAAACACTGAAGTTGTATATTTAGCTTCTTGTTTTGTTTTAAATCCATAGTGTGCGGAGGAAGCAATGTAATTATTATTGTTTTAATCAGTTTAACTATTTTAAAACATGCAAACTAAAGATCAAGGTCAAGTTGTAAACCTTGGATCTAGAGTTAACTTTGTAATGCGTGATTCTATAATAGGTCAAATACTTCTATAAATAGATGCTCAATCTATTGTGAACATGTTGTTCGATGATGATTGTAGCCACTGAGAGCATCTAAGGATCAGACAAGAGAATTCATGTAGAAGGATAGAATATGATAAATTCAGTTTCAAGAACAGAACACAGGCTACCGACGAGCAGAGAAAATGTATTAATCAATCACTATAGGTGATATTCATATTATGAGAGCTTTAATGAATCTGTGATTAGAAATTATAGATTGCATACAGTCAGGTCAAACGTATGTACTCATTCTAATAAGTGTAGTACACTTAAGAAATCCTTTCAAGAAAGGTGGACCTGACAGTCCTATTGTAAATCTCTTAACCGAGTGCACACTTAAATCAGTGTTGCTATAGCTCTTAACAGAGTAGATCTTAACAGTTCTCCACTTTAATACTCCTAACAGGGTAAATCATCATAAGTGATCAATTGTAAGCCTTTACCGGCTCCCTTCCATTCTACAGATAGTGAAGTTTTGTGGGTGTCATCCCCACCACAATTTTTACTTCTTAACAGGAGTTTTCTGCGATATCATATCTTGTGTTATGTGTTTATTACTTTCATGAGTGTTTCTATGAATGTTGCAAACAATTAAAGATTATGAATTAATATTACATGCATAAGAAAGAACATCAGAAATGGTCGGTAATACAATAAATATTGTTTACTAATGATGAAATGTGAAAAGAGTTAAAAGTTTTAGAAGTACTTATTCACCCCTCCCCTCTCAGTACTACTTCCCATTAATCCCAACAATTGGTATCAGAGCTAAGTCTCTTCTTGGAAAGCTTAAAGGCTTAAGAGAAAATATCATACAATGGAGAAGTACAAACTTGATAAGAATATTGAGAATAAAAATCTTGAAATACAGATGTTCTATGAACAGTATAAAGAAGCAAGAGTCAAGATGAGAGAGTTGTTGGATGAGAGAAATGGTATGGCAACTCGGAGCAATGAAAAAGATTATCAAGAAGAAGAGATTCTAGATTTCTTTGAGTCTTCAGGATCAACTACAAGTAAAGCATCAGATACATCAGAAGAGAACATCACAAATCTAAATGAGATCAATCAACATCTAATAGAGCAAATAAAGATGTTGCGAATCGGTCAAGAGACTCGGATGGTAAGAATGATTGATGTGATGAGTTCTGCTAGACAAGATGAAACAAAAAGAACACTAGCTATTGATGATAGAAGGAAGATCACTGAAAAGCTACAAGAAAAGGAGTTAGAAATTCAAAGACATGTTGAGCATCACATGAGATCACAAATCAGATTATTCTTATGAGTCAAGAAGAAAATAGAATGAATATAGAACTCATTGAAAGAGTACAGGCTATCGATGAACTAAGAGAAGAGAATGAAAAACTAAAGCATGATGTTAGAATTCAGCAACAACATAATGAAGTTATCAGAAAGGCTGAAGAGAGCAATAAAAGAATGGATGATTTTCTTGAAGGACAATGACGAGTCAACAACAACAACGGTCTAGGATTTACCGATAATGGAGAATCATCAACTCAAGTTAATCCAAAGAATGTCTATGAAAATCCAAAACCAAGAAAGCTTACATGCAAACACTGTGGAAAGCAAGGCCACACATCAAATGTATGCAGAGGTAAAATGAAAGGTATTCCTAAATCTACATCTTCATTGATAGGATTCTGTTATAAATGTAACAAGAAAGGACATAAAGTATATGAATGTAAGTCTAAGATGGATCAACCAAAGAAGGAAACCTACATGAACAAATACTATCCAACATGCAAGATGAATGGGCACATAACTGAGGAATGCTGGAAAAGGAAAAGGCAAGCATGGAAGCCTAAAGGTCAAGGAATTCCCTATCAACCAAAGAGAATCAGTAATCAATATGTATGGGACTACAGTACATGAAAAAATTGTACAACATGTGGTAGATATGGTCACATTACTGCAAACTACATGAGAGCATGGACCAAAAGGTCTAGAGGTTGGACAAACCTCGGAATGGCATTCTTGCACTGTCACAAAGTTGGTCATCTCAAGAAAGACTGCAAAGACCGAATGACAGAGACAAGCACATATCCCAATGGAAACACCATTGAAGATATCCAAAGAGCTAGAGACAAAATGTGGAGAAAATCTTCAAGCAATGATGAAGTTGGACCAAGCAATGCAAATGGTGACACCCCATCCAATAGATCTGGTGAAATCACCACCCCCACTTAAGATGAACAAGTAAGTATGGAACTGCACTACACCAAGTCATATTTTGCATCAGTTCCATTATACTAAATGATACATAGTCAAAATCTACATAAATAAAGATGCATATTATGTTACTTGTTACTATTCTAAGAAAACACCCCCATTGGTAAACACATACCAAAAATCATTGGTGAATATAAAGGATGAGCTTTCTACACTTACTGAGAATTATTGATCAACACATAAAATGGCTAAGTTGCTAATGTAACCCGACACCCGTCGGTAAGGAAGCAAAGTTATAAAGTTGTCTTGACACAATACCAATATCCGTCGGTAAAAACAAAATTGTCAACAGTCATCCCGAGCATCCTAACAACACCGAAGATGATTTTGAAAGTCTTCCCGAAGAACTTCGTCTTCATAACCTGACGAGTCGTTGAGCATTTCTGACAGACTTAGGGAAAAAGTCTATAAATACTCAATGAAGCATTTCATTTTGCACCCATGATTTGAAGGGGAAAAGCAGAGCGAAAAAAATAGAGTGATTGAAGAGCATTTAGCAGTGCGACCTCGACTTGATCCAACACAACCCAAACAGATCATTCACCAGTATCACAGATCGAAGTAAGTACCGAGGGCACCAAAAGAACTATGTCATTATTTTCAAGAAAGCCCTAAATTTGAAAAAACAATGGCAACCACTTCAAGAACTGTGAAGATCAAGAGTGATAAGAAGAATATGGTTAGGCTGATAAAGAACAACACTTGTGTAGAGCCCAAATACAAGATATGCCTAGAGATTGCATCGCAACTCGATGATTTTGACACATTTTCAAAAATCCCACCTAGGGTTTTTCTAATAGAGGACGTAAGGTCCTACATTCACTATAAGATTTCTGAAATAGGTGATCTGGAGATGGATGAAGCTTACAAGAAGCTTTGTGATGCAGAAGGGAAACTGAAGGAAGAGCACAAACACTTAGAGGTTAAAGGGATAACTAATGCCCTATATTTTCTGAGGGTTTTCAAAACTGACTAGATCGGGTTAGTTTTGAGCAGAATGCATGATCAGAAGCTATGGCTAGATCAACCGAATAAATCACTAAGGATGTCCCTCATGTTGTCACTGGTTATCCAATAACCAAAAAGCCTAAGGCACATAAGCATCCCTCCAGGCCAGAAGTGAAAAGCTCACAAAAGCTTAATGGGATAACAGAGGTCTTAAAGTGAACACCATCACCGATGAGGAACTGAGGTTCGGTGCATGTGTGATTGGTTACAAGATCTTTCAGGCAAGCAGGCTAAACAACATATCATCAACATCAATAAGCACATCTTACAAGATAGTGACAAAGGGAATTCAGATGGATCTGTGTGAGATCCTATTGAAGCAACTTGATGAGAACATGAATACAATAAGGTCTACAAAGACTAACACATGTAAGTTTGGCTCACTTATCATGTGTATATTTTCTACTTTCAAGAATACTTTCCTTCAGTAGGAAAAGTAAAGTGTGATGCAACAAAACTAGTCACATTACAAATTAGTGAACTTATTAAGTCACTAGGAGATAACTTTGACTCAGTTATTACTGCATACTTCCTTGAATTCAAGGAAAAGATGATGGAAAGAATAAGGATCCCTGGGAAACTTATTGAAAAACATAGGGATAAGATATGTTTTATGGTGGATACAGACTTCACCCACATAAAACCGGTTGTACCAATAATAGCTTGGTTAGCCCCTCTTGATTATGAAATAAATATAGATCAAGAAACCAATGCCATTGATGCATTGATCAATGAGCCAACTGACAACAAGAAACCAAGGTTTGGCACTTATGAAGAGGCCAGGTCAAAGATAAAAAGAGGCCTAGAAATTAAAAAGATTGTCAACAAGAAGAATAAGATGGTCAAGAATCTTAAAAATATTCTATTGGTTAATGAGGAGGAACAAGAACAAATTGAGGAAATCGGTGAACAAGGTACCATCGGTGAAGGGCAAGATGAGCAGAAATCAGACTCTGGGGTAACTGAATTTGATACACCTCCACCTCCTACAAAGAAGCAGAGGACAAGGAGTCAAACTACTAAGACCGATACCACACCTCTTAAGAAAGCTCAAGTAAGGACCTATAAGAGGAAGCAGCCAGCAAAGCAAACGAAGCAGCAAACAGAGAAACAAACACCTACAAAGAGGAGAAAAAGAATGGTCAGGACTAAAGCTGACATGGAGGATTCTAAAGAGGATGAGCCTGATGTAGTGAAGAAGAATTCCAGAAATCAAACAATTGATGAGGTTGTTGAATCTATTGTTGCATCTGGCATCATGTATGATAAGAAAATCAGACAATGGGATACACTTAAACCAAAGGACCAAAATAAGATACAATATGCCATAATCAGGGCAATGGTCAAGTACAAATATGTAACAGTTGAATTTATCAACCAAATACCCAAAGAGCTGGGTAAGAGAATATCTCAACAATGATCATATGCTCTACAAACAAAAAGATAAGCAAGGGAGAGGGTACTTATCACACTTATGCCTCCCAAATCAAAGATGGAATAAATCAAGGAAATAATGAAGAAGAACTCAAGCAAATTTGTAGCCAAAATTAGAGCTTACAAAGTGCTAGAAGATAAGTTCATAGAGCTAGATATAATGACCGAAACAAAATGGAGACAACTCCTAGATCTTCTTGCAAAGTCAACAAGTCGTGAGGAACAATTACTTCTCACTAACACACCTGATAGAGAGGAGGAGAAAGACAAGGCAAGTCCTCAACACATTGCTTTGGACAATGTTGAAGAAATGGATCCAATAGATTTGGACAAAGTCATGGATGATCTTGACATTCAAGACATCACACATTATGACTTTGATAAAGATCCTCAGAAAGAAGATGATGTAATCTTTATATCTCTTAAAGATCAGATCAAGCAACAACAAATGGAGACCCAAGAAAATAAAGACATGGATATTCCTGATGAAGTATGGCCAGACACTTCAGTAATTGACATAATAGAACCAGACTCCGCAGATCAAATACAAAAAGATGAAGATGTCACTGCCCAACAAGCCAACACCGACGAGCAAGACACCACTCTAGATACCGCACAAGCTAGTACAGAAAGCAATATGCCAGTATTGATGAAGGCCATCAATATACTAGAAGGTAATGAGGATCTACTGTAGAAGATACAAGCACACCCGAGGACAAGGGTGATGCAGAAGCAAAAGACACCACAAATGAAACAAAGAATACAGCTGCAGAGCAAGCTGCAACTGATGATCAGAAAGATAAGTCTACTGATCAAAGTAAAGAGGAAGCACAAAAGGTAGAAGAGGACACATAGAAAGAAAAGAGTGAAGAAGCAAAGAAAGATGATCTGGAGAAGAAAATAGAAGCAGAATCTGCAGAGACACCCAAAGGTGATGGAGAGACGTCTTCACCAACCCGATAGGTGCACCCCGAGAAAAAAACTCAAGAAGCATCTTCAACAAAGCCTTCACCAAGCACTTCAGAAAGGACAAATGAGCTATCAATGGTATTTCATACATCCGCGTCCACACAAATCTCAAAGAAGAAGAAGAGAAAACATAAACATCCAGTCACTCTGGATGAAATCATTGAGATTCCAATTTGTGATCCCAGGACATTAGATCCAACTGAATTGACAAAGTATGCAAGACTTTGTGAGTGGAAGGAAATGCAAGACAAGTTGAGAAAAGCCACAAAAGAGGCAAAGGTACTTGAAGTAGCACGAGGAATACTTCAACAAATTGTACCTGATGTAGATGTTGATCAAACAGTCCCAATGCTTGATCAATTAGTGGTTCTCACAGATGCAATCACATCTCAGAACATAGATGCTGAGAAGGTAATGGAAGAAAGACTTGAACAGAAATATGAGTTCAAGTTAGCTGAAAAGATTAGCCAAGAAGTGGCATTGCAAAAGGTAAAGCTTTCTGAATTGGTTAGCACAGTAGATCCAATAATCTCAGAAGCTATAACCTTAATATGAAAGTTATGCGTGCTTGATCAACTCACTAACGAGTATACTGAAAAGATAGCACAAATAGATGTTGATCTTCAAGCAAGTGCACAAAGTCTCACGAATATTGAAGAGGCAATAAAATTTCACAATGAGAACTCAAGCAAGCTTGAAAATTGAGACGGGACATTCAGATTGCAGAGACAAACTTCAAAGATGAGGTAAATGAGCTTCAATCTCAACTCTTACCGACACTCACACTACTGCAACAACATATGACAGAGGCAAGAGCACTAATTTTGACCCCAGAAATGTCTGTCCTAAACAACATTTATGATATGCATGCACAGCTAGAGCTAGAGCACATGGCACTAGAAATCCTAAAAGAAAAATGGGAGAAATAGCTCGAGGATATCAAGACTACCCACTCACATATTCTTGACACCTTGTAAGTTACACATTCTTGTCACATTTTTGGCATCTTATAAGTTGTACATTTTTGTCATGAGTATCAAATAAAGGGGGAAGTGATATGTACATACAGTCACAGTAAAAGAAGGGGGAAATGAAAGGAGGAAATGTTGTGTACAGTCAAACATTTGAAAGAGCAAAGAACAGGGAATGTATAGTATAGAGGCAAGTATACATGTACATATACTTATACTATACCGATGCATACAGTTAGGGGGAGTCATATAATGACAAGGATATATACATGGTGTACATACTAAACACTTTAGTATTATGCACATATCAGTTTTTGATACTAATGTCAAAGGGGGAGATTGAAGGCATTATATTTTTCCATTAGTATATACAAGGAAAAACATGATCAAAACCATTGGTTTACACTACACTAACAGACAAGGCACAACACTACTCGATGCCAAGGTTACCCGATACTGCCAAGTACAAAGCATCCCGACAAACACTAATCAGTGTTACCCGATGACAAAAAGGATAAAGGAACCCAACAAGTAACAACAATGCAACCCGATGAAACAGAAAATAGAGGAACCTAACAAATGAAGGGAACCCGACAATCAGTTCAATGAAGGAACGCTGACAGACTTTCAGTTCAACCCAACGACCAAGAACTGACAGTCAGTTACATCTCACAAAAAGTGGATCTGACTTTCCACATCAGATAAAACACTGAAGTTGTATATTTAGCTTCTTGTTTTGTTTTAAATCCATAGTGTGCGGAGGAAGAAATGTAATTATTATTGTTTTAATCAGTTTAACTGTTTTAAAACATGCAAACTAAAAATCAAGGTCAAGTTGTAAACCTTGGATCTAGAGTTAACTTTGTCATGCGTGATTCTAGAATAGGTCAAATACTTCTATAAATAGATGATCAATCTATTGTGAACATGTTGTTCGATGATGATTGTAGCCACTAAGAGCATCTAAGGATCAAACAAGAGAATTCATGCAAAAGGACAGAAAAGGATCAATTCAGTTTCAAGAACAAAACACAGGCTACCGACAAGCAGAGAAAAGGTATTAATCAATCACTATAGGTGATATTCATATTATGAGAGCTTTAATGGATCTATGATTAGCAGTTATAGATTGCATACAGTTAGATCAAACATATGTACTCATTATAACAAGTGTAGTACACTTAAGAAATCCTTTCAAGAAAGGTGGACCTAACAGTCCTATTGTAAATCTCTTAATCGAGTGCACACTTAAATCAGTGTTTCTAAAGCTCTTAATAGAGTATATCTTAACAAGTCTCCACTTTAATACTCCTAACAGGGTAGATCATTAGAAGTGATCAATTGTAAGCATTTACCGGCTCCCTTCCATTCTGCAGATAGTGAATTTTTGTGGGTGTCATCTCCACCGCAGTTTTTACTTCCTAACAGGAGTTTTCTACGATATCATATCTTGTGTTATGTGTTTATTACTTTCATGAATGTTTCTATGAATGTTGCAAGCAATTAAAGATTGTGAATTAATATTATATACATAAGAAAGAATATTAGAAATGGTCGGTAATTATTATTGTTTACTAATGATGAAATGTGAAAAGAGTTAAAAGTTTTAGAGGTATTGATTCACCCCTCCCCTCTCAGTACTACTTCCCATTAATACCAACAATATGTGTCCCTCTTATTCATCAAATTTTTTAGACTAGGATCTAGATAATGTTGTTCACATATTGTGTCAATCCCCGCACCCATCAATAATAAGGATTCAATATATGATTTACATTCATTTGATAGTCTTGGTGCAACCATACTCCTTGGATCACTAGAAGGGTCATCATTTCCATGACAAAATTCACCACTAGCATCTTGATGGCTAAACTCATTATATGTAATAATAGCAACATTTGGTCTTCCATACATAACCCTAACACGAAAGTGGGTTTTACAACCCCTTTTTCTGAAAAACCTTCGTATCCTTTGCATGTTTTCAAGTTTTTCTCTTTTATCCACGGGTCTAAAAGCACAATGATATCTATTTATACATGTAAAAAATATTTATATTAATTGATATAATAAATAATAAATAATAAATGTTACAGGCTGAATTATTATATTCAATCTAAACAAACCTCGAATACATCTTGGTAGCATGGTTAGTAGGCTTTGTCAAGTTCATCTCTTTATGCAATTTGCGTATGAATGTTGTTTCTTTACCATCCAATAAATCTTCTCCCTTGACAAAGTGATGAAATCTCTCAAGTGGGATAGTAGCACATAAGTCCATGAAAGCATTATGGTCTCCAATAGGTGTCCATTCAAGTCATTCACTTGAAAAATCATTTCCTTCATTGGGAACATCTTGCACAGGTAGTTGGATGAGTGATTGTCATTTAATTGTTCAATATTATATTAAAAGTGGATCTAATATATTTTGTTCCATATTTTCTAATCTTGTGATCTACTAATGAGTGGCATGATAGTGCAAGCCTAGGATACATGATGCATATGGTAAGATAAAAAGTTATGGTATAGATGTAAGTGATGGTTTATATAATAATGGATGTGTATAAGGAAGTTACGTTGGTTTAAGTGATTATCTAGCCTAGGACATAGATATCTATAAAGATGGTATATGACTATGGATACTATGATGGTGGTCTAAAACTAAAATATAAATGGTTATGGAGGTGTCAACTTGATTTGTAGATAGAAGAACAATGTAAGTGTATATGTATGAGGACGTATGATACTATCATGTTTATAACTGAGGATATCATGAATGTTTATGAATATAAGATAAAATTATGGTAAAATTTTATGAAAATAATATGGGTAGTAATCAAACCTAGGATATGGATATCTATGAATAATCTCTTCCTATAATTAGCTACCAAATGTGATTCTTATGATGTAGGAATAATCAATGATGTGCAATATTTTACGCACAACAAGATCTCTAAAAATAATAATGCAACTTAGATGCAATAATGTCATGACAATAATCCATTCTTAAACCTTATAAAATCCAATTCCTTTCTCTTACTATCTCTAGTCATCAATCAAATTTCAAATTTCATTTTCAAGATTTTTTTCACAATATCACAATAGCTAATAGTAACATCACACCAATCTCTAAACAAACCCTAAATAAATATGCTCAGTTTCGATAAATTGTAATGTCAATTATTCAACTAAACACAACATTAAGGATATAATACACAATTGATTGCTACCTTAAATAATTATACCAAGTTCTATTAAATTAGAATCTAAATGATAGTCACATTTAATTCTCTATTTTTACTTCCTATAAGACCTTTTGTGTAAGGTTCCTTCTTAGATACTTGTTTTTCATGATGCATATATGAGTTTCAATTTTATTTTTGTTATGTGCTATAAAATTTATACACGTGTACTTTGATAATTATGTACTTTTATTCCTGATTACATTGTCTACTTTTTATATTTGTAATACATATGCAAATTCATGTGGGACAATGTTTTTTGATGGCATGACAAAACTAATGAATGTTGATTGCACCTGGTTACTTCGTTTTCTATGCATACCAAAGTGGTGATAAAATATATAATAAACATGTTTACATTATTCTTTCACCTTTGTGGTTTATGCTACTTTGCATAATTGACATTAATGTATCATTATAAAACCAAATATTCTTATTTTATCACACTAATTGGCCTAAAACTTTATTCTGAAACTATTAATTGTAAAGTTATCCTATGTTTGAGATCATTTCCTTGGGCATTTCATATCTTGAACTTGATTACAAACGTGATATTGTCTCCTAGACTAGATTGTGAGCATGATGCAGTCCCTAAGTTTT
>MU223252.1:115495-125686 GCA_018584345.1 Thuja plicata | reverse complement strand
TATATATATATTTGATCTTAAAAAAAACATTCTATAGGTACCAAAGGACAAACTTTATAACAACCATAATCATGCATCCCTAGACAAAATCACGTCACTTTGACTAAATCACATCCCAATAAACTACAATTTCACAGATTTGTTCCTCTCAAACCTCTAACCATTTATCTAATTCCACATTTTAATTCCTAAAACTCTATTCTAACATCTCAACAATCAAATTTAACATCTATCTACTTAAATATATGGTAATCTCTCTTATTATAAATTATATTCATCTTCATAATATCTATAACGCCAACTAATAAATTAATTTAAAATCTAATTGCATCAATTATCTCTTGCTTTTTTTTTAAATCTAAATATCTAGACTAAGGTGGGGTACATTTTATTTCTTTAGCTTATAGCTATAATTCCTTTTCTTTCATTACAATTATGTAAAAAAACTTTTGTCATGTTAGGACTTGTATAAATTTTTCTAGTTGTATTATGTGAAGTTTAAGAGGAGCGAATTTTCTTGTTCCGTCAAATTACTTAGGGAATGAAAATATTTATGGACATGTTAATCTTTGTACAAGTTTGTTGCACGAGGAGATGAAATATTGTTGGTTTTACTAGGATATTATGTTATTGTTATTATTGTTAATACTATGTGATGGGTTGTTAGCCTTTACTTTGAAATCTTCCATAACCACAAATTTGAATAAAACTTGACTTTATAAACTTTTTTTTTCGGTTCAGTCACCCAACATCTCTCTTTTCATTTGTTTAGGGTTTCCCCAAAATTGGGCTTTATGAAGGGATTAATCCCTCAAATCTCTTTCAGATACTTTCTATTTTTTTACTTTATATTTGTTATGGATGCTACAAATTTTGAGCAGATCAAATAATCAATGCTAATAGCCATACGTTAGTTTTTTTCAGATGTTTCAAAGAAATAAAATAAAACGTGAAGTTTACTATAGATGCTACAAATTCTTAGCGATGAAATAATCAGTGTCCTAACCCCATCACTAAATATATAATGGTAACAACAAATATATTGCATAAGATGTTTAGAATTTTTCGTTCCAGATTTAAGATAAGGATTAAAAATTCAATGGAACTATTGCTACAACTCACGGTAAATTAGGAATATGATAGACCACCTACCTCCTGGGTGCTGCTGGAACTTCTGCTGACGAGAAATTGATAAATCAGTTGAAGCTTCAAATTGCAGTTGTAGATATGATTTACAAACTCGCCACTTGTTGCCGCCAAGATTAACTTATGGAAAATGGTTTCACCCGCCACTGCAAATATAGTTGAGGTATTTAATTGCAAACAATGGATTTCGATGATGCAAAAATCTCCATAAAAATACGCAATATCAATTTGGGCATACAACACCTTGACTTCATTTGATGCGGCGGGCATCTGATTTGACTTTATTCATACAAGGTACCAATGACAGGAAATTATGTCAGGGAATTACAAAGCTCAAAGGCATGACATAATTGGATGGATGGAATCCAGCCATATTAATCAATATAGCTAGATAACCCTTACCATAATCTCATAGACATCATTAAAAATTTTCATTCATTCATTCATTCATTCACACTTCTTCAACGTACCCACTACATACCAAATACAACCAAATACATTTGCTGGTATAAGTTTTTAGTGCCAGTATGTCATAGAAGACCATATCAATTGTAAGAATAAATGTGTACGACCATACGATATACTGAACTTTAAAACTAATATCCTTGAATAATCCTAAGCTTATCTCTCCACCGACCCAAAAATATCATTTAAGCTTATGTCATCCACCGAGCATAAGGTCTCTTTTTGACGAAGATCTAACGCGTTTTGCCAAGAATTGTCGACGGCAGTAACAGAGCTAATTTCTCAGAAAAGAACTTTTACAAGGGAAGAAACTGCTGGCTTTGCAACAGAGCCTAGACTCAAGACGGTTTATATGTATTGGGCTTCTGCCATCGTTTTAGAGGTAAAGATTAATATATCTGTTCATAATTTCTTGTCTTAATGGAGTTGGGCCTCGAAGATATCATGTTTATGCTTTTGGGTTACTAAATTTGGATAGAATTTTGGCTTCAAGATGAGATTTTGGTTCTTAGTGTTTTATTTTGAATAGAATTTGGGCTTGAAGCATAAAGAAGAAAAAATGTTTTAGGGTCTTTAGTTTCATTATATGTCGGGCTTGAAGCGAGAATTGTTCCTTTTGAATTCTCAAGATTTAGCTTTAAAAAATTTATTGGAGAAAAAAATGCCGTTTGGGTTCCGTCCGTAGTGTGGATACAATTTGGTCCTGATACATGTGGATTACAAGAAACATATCTGCCAGTTGATTGACTAATATATCTGTTCCTGAGTTTATTGCCTAAAGATTTGGGTCTCTTGGGTATCATGTATACGCTTCCCGGATCCCTAATCTGGGATTCAATAAAGATCTCTTTCTTTGTGGGTCCGTAAATTTCGATGGGTTGAATTAAATTGTTGTTTGGTGGGTTTCAAAGGATGGAATTCGGCCTTGAAGAAGTGAGATTACAGGATGGTTGTTTCGGCTTATAAGTTGGTGTTTAAGCTATTATAGAATCCGGGCCTAAAGGAAAAATATTGCCCTTTGGGTTCCAATTTTTCGATATAATCTGAACCTGAAGAATTGTGAGTACATGACGTGGAATCTTGAAGAACACAATCCCTGCTCTAGACAGGGTAAATAAAAGCTTTATATTTTGTTTCAGTTGCTGACCATGGACACTTGCTCCAATGGAAAGAACGATGAGATACATATAGAGGACAAATCTGATCCTAACTGCTTGTCCCATATGCTTCCGGATCCCAAAAAACAGGCAGGCAATGCATTTTCCGTTAGTTCTTCTCAGAGAGGACTTCTAGAAATTAGTGGGCCATTAGACAAACAAGAGATTAAAGCAGCAACACCAAAAAAGTCCGAGAGAAGATTTTCAAGTTACTTGCTTCGGCCTCCGAGAAGAGCAGGATTTCTGAAACTCGGATCCTCAACCCTTCTTGTCTCCCCTTCTGCGAAATTCAAGAGGATGGCTGATCAAAGAGATGGAATCTCCAGAGCCACACCAACGCCACAGCCTCTCCGTGGTTTGAAGGATGGTTTTAACATGCCTTTTCTTGGGGAAATTAGATGGGTAGTTCTGAAGGGTGCATTGAAGCATTGGCTAAGGAACCCCAAGAATTTGGCACTGTTAATATGGGGCAGCGCTGTGGCAGTGTCTGGGGCTATTCTTTTTTTGGTTATGGTTGGGTTTCTTAATGAAGCTCTTCCCAATAAGAATCAAAGGAATGCGTGGTTTGAGGTTAATAATCAAATTCTGAATGCGCTGTTTACTATGATGTGCCTCTATCAGCACCCACTGCGGTTTTATCACCTTTCACTTCTTTGTAGATGGGAATCTCAGGATATTATCAAGTTGAGAAAGATCTATTGTAAAAATGGAACATACAAACCTCATGAGTGGATACATATTATGATTGTTGTGTTACTTCTGCATTTGAATTGTTTTGCGCAATATGCACTCTGTGGTCTTAATTGGGGTTACAGGAGGTCAAATCGTCCTGCTATTGGCGTTGGTCTGTGCCTTGCTGTTGCAATTGGTGCCCCTGCTGCAGCTGGCATATATGTCATTGCTAGCCCTCTTGGAAGGGATTACGAGACCAAAGATGATTTGGAGGCTGGAGTAGTCGCAAATGCAGAACAAAGTCAGACAGATCTGAACTCTGTTAATGGGAAAAGTTTAACTACACTGCTGGAGAGAAGATACTCTTTTGCTTGTAGGGAAAGCAAGAGAGTGGAATCAAAACCAGAATGGAAAGGGGGGCTATTTGACTGCTGTACAGATCTCCCCTTGTTCTTTTTTTCAACTTTTGCTTTGTTTTGTGTTTTTGGATGGAACATGGATAGACTAGGATTTGGGAACATGTATGTACACACAGTCACCTTTATTTTGTTATGTATGGCCCCATTTTGGATATTCAATTTGGCTGCAATTAATATAGACAATGAGCTGGTTCGAGAAGGTCTTGGTATCACTGGGATTATTCTCTGTGTTTTTGGACTTCTTTATGGTGGATTTTGGAGGGTTCAAATGCGGAAAAGGTTTGGCTTACCTGGGAATGGCTGGTGTTTTGGGCAGCCAACCTTGACAGATTTTATGCAGTGGCTTTTCTGCAGTGTTTGTTCTCTTTCTCAAGAGGTTCGGACAGGAGACTTCTATGATGTGTTCAATGACAACAATATTCCTAAAGCATCAGACATGGGAGATGCTTCACCTGTGTTAGTTCCTCTGAGTCCAGAACCAGGATCTCCAGCATTAATACAACCTTTCACAAGCGCTCGTTCTTTGAGCTCCGGTCAACCACCTTTCAGTGGCCAAGGTTCAGCATCACCCCTTCAAAGTGCCATGTATTCTGCTGGAAGCTCTAGTATTTTACAGAATGAGGATTCTTGGCAAGAAGAATTAGATATTTATGTGTCACAATCCCCAATGAGAGGAACTCATGTGTCAGGATCTTTGGCATTGATAACAGAGGATGCACAGTCAGAAGCAGATCAAATGGTAAATTCGAATGCTGAAGTTGATCCAATGAGTGCACCCATTCCCCTACATGTGCAAAGAGAATAAGATGGTAACTAGACTCAAAATCATTGCTTAAAATGATTTTATTCTTTTGGTATATGTTTTAATCTGTCTTATATTTAGAAAATTTCCCATAAATTCTTAGTGGCAGGTTTAATCCTGTTGCTTCAGAGGCATGTTCCAAAGGCTGTGAATTGTGTTTGGACAATAAATTGCATTGTGACATTGTCCTTGGTTTTCATTGTCACAGCATACATTTGAGGGTTGGCTGATTCTGTTCCTGCTGTGTACACTACTTGGGCATATCCTTCATATGGCACGTTTTCCAAAGTGCTTATCCTGTAATTCCAAATTGTGTCCATTAGTTTTAGACTTGTTTCCACAAATTGACGGAATAAGAGCAAATTGAGAGCAATAAATGACCTTGCAATATAACAAAGATAAAGTATTATAACAGCTGTACAAATGAATGAGATTCTTGAAGTATTGTGAATTGTAGCCATGCCAACCGTTTATTTTCATCTTTTATCTGATTTCCTCAACTTAAGTCTATAAATGTATGGCAAGAATTTTATGAACACGGGAATTAGGAGCTTCATTCAGTAGTATAACCTATCGTTTGAATTCTAATAAGTGTTAATGATATGTATATATTGAGTTTCAATGATTTGCAGTTCATTTCTTTTCTTAAGAGCTATATAGTGCATCAACATGGAAATATTTGATTTCCTTCACCATGTGGAGCAAATGTACTAGACCTAGTCTTTTGCTGGCAACAGGAGATTCCAGAATTTTATAATGTAATCATAACTTCAATAAAGAGGACAGATGACAATTGTACGTAGTGGTGAAGTTCTGTTGGATTTGAATCTCAGAAGCAACCTCAGTGCACTCGGCAGAGGTGAATGTTTTATGCTTTGATCAAGTTCTCGGTCATTATTGACATCTTTTGAACTTTAAAGTCACTGTAGTAAGGCTTATAAGTTTTGCAATATTTTACAAGGATTATTGTCCAAAAGCAGTCTGCTAGGGTTGAGAATTGAAGTGCATTTGCGTATTATTGCCCTTCACTCTTTAAAATGGCTTGTGAACCCTGATTACCACTTTTTTACCTGGAGGAAGCATATGAGTTTCTTCCAACAGGTAACAATCCATATCCTATTGCACCATATTCCATTTTTTTCCCTTTGATACACAAGGGTGTAGCAACTTGCATTTTACACGATCCTAATCTTTTCTTACGTAAAGTGGTAAACATACAATATATTTGTCAGCAGTTTAAGCTAAGTTCGCAAACAATAAGATAATGTGAAATAGCACTGCTTCTGTCTTATCTCACATTTCTTATTTGATCGGTAATAATATATTTTATGAATTATAAGAAAGATCTTTACATCAGAACTGAAAGTATCAAAAGCTGACTAAACTCCAACATCCCCCATCATCGAAAAAAACCCCGTGAATGACAGATCAAACAAAAAGGCTGGCCAATGCTAACCAAAACAACCCCGAACCAGTGGGTATCTGCCCACATACAGTCGTTACAAACCAGGGGGTGAAAGAAAGAATATAAACAGCCTCCACCCTGGGAACACCAAAAACACTAAATTAAACTACAACATAGAACATTAACATTCACCACCTAAAAACCCTAACCCTGCAACAGCAAACAAAAAACCAGAGGCTCTGTACAGCCTTGTGAAACTAAATTTCTTTAAATTTTTTGGCCTCATCAGCCCTTTGTGTCAAGGAGTCAGGCTGTGGGTGTTTCCTGATCCGAACCTTCTTTTCTTCCATCACTTTCGCTCGAGCTTTTGCATCCATCTTCTCACATTCTCAGAGGAAGTCCATGAGAGACATCCAGCCAAATTGAACCTATCCTCCTCTCCTCCTTATCAGACATTGCGCTCCATAGAAGAAAGGGGCACTCTGGGGGTGTAAACTTACCAACATGGAGCTATTCCCCCGACTCAGACACAAACCCAAACCCAAACCAAAGCCGAGCGATGGCAAGTAAAGACCTCATTCCGTACAACAAATCTTCCTCCACACAAGCACGCATAACCCATTCAACCTCCTCCTTCGACCCAAATTCAAGTCCTCACGCCATAAACATTGATACCACATCAATGTTTATTTGAAACTGGTACTGTGAGTTGATATACTCCTCACCCAACAATATCTCCACAATCTGAAAGAAAAGGGGATCATCAATCTTGAAAATGTTACTCATCTGGTTCTCAGAGATTTGGCCGAGAAACACAGGTTGCTGTTTGTGATTGACCAAAGTAAAGTTGGCCTCCATACTTTCATCAACTTACACAAAGACAATACCGTCAAGAGTTTCCCTGTGTCGATACCTCACCCACTATAAAAACAAGCCACCACACCCAAAAAGGCAAAAAACCCTGCACCTTGACAGCTAAAAGCACAGAGAACGCTGTCAAATGCAAGTCGAACAGCACAATATAAGGGGGGAGAAATCATTAAAAGAAGGTGCTTAGATCATAGGACCCGAGGCTCATAAATACCCACACCACCACGCACGCCACCTCATGCACTGGCGTACAGTCCAGTAATTTCCTCCATCGAGATGTCAATAACATCATCCCAAATTCTGCCCATCGGTTTTGAATTTAAATTCACCCCCACATTTGAAAGGGTGTCCGCTACCCAATTGTCATCCTGTTTTATATGGGATAATTTAAAAAATCTTCAAATTCCAATAAAGAGTTTCTAATAATAGTAATGATTTTATTTATCTTCCATGCAGGAGTCGTCGCCTTGATGAGACCATTGATAATAATTAAAGAGACACCTTCTAAATGGATTCTAGAAACCAAAAGTTTCTTGACCATCTGAACAGCATTGATAAGTAGGAGAGATTTTCTACAGCAAGTCAACTTGTGATATTGCTATCAGGATTCAACTGTATAGTTTTTGAATCAGACTCATTGACCCATGTTTCATGAGTAGTGGTTCACAAGTACCCATCTCTCATGAGAATAAATGGAACACTTAGGATTCATTGCATCTAGGCGATGCTCACAAAGGTGAAGCACCGGTAGGTCACCCATCCCAGTACTACTCCAGCTCAAGCGCGCTTAACTATGGAGTTTCCTCCATGGTTAAGCCCACTTTGCTTACAACCCCATTTGCAAGCCTCCATGGTTAAGCCCACTTCGCTAGCAACCCCATTTGCAAGCAAACTCCGTAGTTAAGCGCGCTTGACCTGGAGTAGTACTGGGATGAGTGACCTCCCCGGAAGTCCCGGTGTTTCACCTCTGTGAGCATCATCTAGATGTAATGAGTGCTAAGTGTTCCATTCATTCTTATGAGAGATGGGTTCTTGTGAACTACTACTCATGAAACATGGGTCAATGAGTTTGACTCAAAAACTACACAGTTGAATCCTGATAGCAATATCACACTTTGCTTCATTGTTCGTACCTGAGCCCAAACCCATCACTTCAATTACAAAAATATGACCTTTTGAATCCTGGGCCACACAGCCTGCCCCCGACGGGCCCGGATTCCCTTTAAAGACTCCGTCAAAATTAATTTTGATCCAACCACTACCTCAAGCAGGCCATTCAACCTTGTCAACATTGAGTGCCATCAGATTAACCCAATTAGGCCCTTTAGTAGGCCGCTGTCGTATCTCACATTACCCTTAAGACAAGATATGATTTTCACTGAATATTCTGTTAGAGACGGCATCAAGGGCAATTATTTGGTATATGTAGAGAAATTCTGCAGCATATGGCGGGCGGCAAAAGTTACACTGGTTCGAAATTCCCACTCTAAATGTATGACGTCTTAGAAGAAAACATAACTGAATTCTTTTTTCAGTTTTGAAAGATTTTTATATTGGTAATCACTAGCAAGTTGTATTCTATGCATTTTTGTTTTCTCCAGACACATTTTTAGAAAGATATCTAGAATGTATCTTGGGTTTATATTTTAAACAAGATTTTTGAATCTGGTGTTCGAATTTATGAATTTGACCGATAAAATTTATCAGTAAGAGGAAGAAAGTTGTTAAAGAAGATGCTATAAATCTTGGATAGTGAAGTCCAAGGATCAACACTTGACAGCCATCACGCTTTGGCCACGCTTCAAGTTCTGCACTACTTGTCACAAAGACTCAGGTTCGAATCAAGTTAGGGGGCTTAACATAAAGACCCCATTCAAATTTGATTTCAACCAAATGTTATTTTACCAAGCAGATTTTTCTGATTATGCCTTAAGATAATTTAGATAAACTTAGAAGGCACAAAAATGTTATTTTGAAAGAAAGTATTGCTCTGGTCTTGTGAAATTGATACAGATTTTTCTGATCAATAAGTTTATCCGTGTTCCTGACACTCGGTACTCTACTTTAGGAACTGTCAGAATCACCCAACAGATTGAAAAGGGAGTATACATGAAAGAACCTCTCATTAATATTCTCCAAGCATAAAAATGAATTTAGCATGATGTAAAGTTACATCTGAAGTTAATACTTTTGCAGAAACATGCATGTGCTTTCACATTAGACAGCAAAATCTAAAGTGGAAACAAACATCAAATTGATAATTCTCAAAATGGACAGTGAATTTCTGAACAAGTATTTTTTGGAATTAAGGTGTCAACCTTAACAATTCCAAAGTATTTATTTATTATTATTTTACATTTTCTTATTGTTATTGGGTGTTTATGTTATTAATTAAGCCGATAGGCTTTGTGTGGGAGCCCTGAAAATAAATTTTTAAGCCGGAAAGTTGTCAGCCTCTCCGACTGATTCTTTTCCCCGACCAAATCTCTTGACTTTGTTACCCACTTATCTGCTTTTTCCAACTCATCCTCTTATCTGTTTTTCCTTCCAACTCATCGATGTTTCTATTTTTACTCTATCCCTATCTCTGTTTTTTCGGATCCTTATCTTTGTAACCTATGTGTTTTTTTTCCTAATATCCATCATCGTAATCTTGAACCCTAACCGTTTGGAAACAAGATACATATGCACGATGGATTACAAGTTAATTACAGAGGAGTGAGGAAGAGGAATATGGGAAGATCATCATATTCACAATCTGAAGAAATATTGTAAAATTCATGTTCTATTGCTTGATTTGGCCATACTTGTATCCACGGAAAATAGATGTGCATTTGAGGTTGAGGAATTCTTCTCCAAATTGTATTCTATGAATACTGGTACTGGTGGCTGGTGTCGGCTATTTTTGGTGAACAAAGATCTTGATGAGCATACCATCTCAAAGAGGCATCTTGTTTCTCACACTCATCCACACATTGTCACTCTCCTGCAACAAAACTGGGGGAAATATACCGACAATGTTGTTTGGCGGTATGAGAGTTGTGAGTCCTTAATGAGAGTCAATTCGTAGCATAGATCAGAGATCCGACCAAGAAAGAGAGTCTGGCTCGGAACTTTCAGTATGATAGAAGTTGTGATATTGCTATCAGGATTCAACTGTGTAGTTTTTGAGTCAAACTCATTGACCCATAATTCATGAGTAGTGGTTCACATGAACCCATCTCTCATGAGAATGAATGGAACACTTAGCACTCA
>MU223252.1:92125-104535 GCA_018584345.1 Thuja plicata | reverse complement strand
GATCGTGTGTGTGTGTGTGTGTGTGTGTGTGTGTGTGTGTGTGTGTGTGTGTGTGTGTGTGTGTGTGAGAGAGAGAGAGAACAAGATCTAGGGCTAAATGGGGGAAGAAGATGGGTTTTTGTGTGCACAAAACAACCAGAAAGTGACAGACCAATTATGGGACCAAAAACATGAAGGAGAGATTATAACACACTTGCGATCTGAATTTCAAGTTGAACTAGGGGCACTGTGGCGACCTAGTCGCCCTATTCCTAGGAATGGGGGTGATTCATTCACCCTATTCCCAAGAATGGAGTGATTCACTCACCCTATTCCATGCACTTTACCATGAACTCAGTAGTAAACTGTAGCTAATTTTTCAATCTTCTGAAATCTCAATTTGTTTTGCGCCACCTGTTCCTACACAAAAAAAAAGAGGAAATGTTTTGTAGAGAGGGTTTTTCCCCAGTCAAACCCTAGTTTTGAAATCAACCTTCAAATATAAATAAAATATTCTTGAAAGGAAAGTGTGTTAAGATTAACAACGACTAGATATGAGAAATAAGATATCTTATACCTTGATGATGCAATGCTCTTTGAATGTGATCATAAGTGTTAATGCAATAACACAACTCCATACAAATCTAAAAGGAAATCATAAAAGACATGCTTGTATGAGGGTTGATGAAGCTTTTCACAATGGAGGATGTGGTGGGATGAAATGCCTTGAGTGCTTGAGATCATGAATGCTTTTAGAGAAATTGTGGATTGATTGATTTCCAAAATGAGTGAGAATGTCTTGTTTATATACCTCTCACATCATTTCGGGATGCAAAACTTAAGAAGGTTGACGCTGGCTTGGAATCCCAGCTAAAATCAAGTTACTGTTGTGTGATTCAATTTGGGGCCAAACATCAAGGAATGGGGAGACCCGGTCACCATATTCCTAAGTGACCAAGTCACCCTATTCACCAATGTGGTCCCGAATTAAGAGCATAGGTCCTATTTGGAGAGAAAGTGGTGGAATGAAATGTGAAATTGAGTTGGGTTGTCATAAATTAATGCGAGAGGCAATACAAGCTAAAATGGGGCCTAAATAATGATAAATTGTGTAGGAATGCAATTTATGATGCTACATTTAGCCCCCACTTTAGCAGGATTATTATTCCTACACACATACGCGAGAGAGAGAGAGAGAGAGAGAGAGAGAGAGAGAGAGAGAGAGAGAGAGACCACAAGCTAGCAAATCGTGTTATGCTAGGTGATCCATGAAAAACATAGATTCCATTGACAACAAATAGTGTTATGTTGTGTGATCTGTGAGGCAAAAGAGGGGGACAAGGAGAAAATGGTCTAGCCAATTGTGTTATGCTACTTCCACTCATCCCAAGAGAGTGTTTAGTACAAAGATGAAGTCAATAGTCTAGAAAATTGTGTTATGCTACTCAACTCATCCCAAGAATTAATCAAACAAAGCATTGCATGCTATAAAAATATTTAGAAAAAATTTATCCAAGGACTTCTGCTATATAAATGTTTGAAAAGGGAATATCCAAGGAAAGCATTGTATCCAAGGACATTCATAATTGTAACTTTGTCTATAGAAACAACCCAATATCTAGAGGCCAATGAATAGCACAAAAGAGAAATAATATGATAAGAATAAGTATTCTCACCAAGAATGCAATGCAATATGATCAGTTGGATGAGTACAATGTAGATGTGCCTCCTTCTATATGCAAGGAAATAAGAGAACATGATAAGAAAGAGATAACTAATCACCCACACAAGGTGGAATCATATGTCCACCAAGGATGGATCATCCTCCATTGTGCAATGAAGTATGTGCAACATGTGGAGGATGATAAATGATAAGTACACTAAAGGTGGAGACAACACATAAAGTGGAATGTGATAACAATTATCACCACTTAAAATGGAATTTATTCTACACCATGTACAACTAAAGGTGCAAGTTCCTAAGTGTTTCAAATGCAAACTGTTATTTATACATTATCCTAAGTAAGATTAAGTAAATTGTAATTAGGTGAATAATTAATTACACCAGTACTCCCCCCTTAAGTACAACTTAGGTGAATGTAGACTTAGCTCACAATGCAAGATGGGTCACGATTACTAGGTCATGTTAGGTACCCATGTACAATATGCAATGCAATCTCTCATAAAGCGAAAAAAGGGAGAAAACCACGTGCGAGAAAAATCCCCTCCAAAAGAGAGATGAGACACAATTCTCTTAATGACAAATGAGAGAGAGAAAGAGAGACCATGAAGCCTTCCTCAATGTCAAATATCCTTCAAAGATGGTCCAAGATGATGACCAATGCTCCTCCATAGGAAGAAAATAGAGCCAATGTTGCACCGACAAAATCAAAGTGTGACAAAACCAATTACCAATGTTGATGAAGAATGACTGATAGATCACGCAATGCAATATGATAGAGACCAAGCATGGAGACACCTACTTGAGCATTAATTGAATGCTCACAACTAGTGGGTTGGCACATTCAAAGTCTCAGTTGGAGCCATGCACTACCAACGACTGATTGGTGAATTCCAATCTCCTCATGCACCAAGTCTCATAAAATAAGTCCTAATCTATTGAGTACAGAAGGATTGCATCAAATATCTCATCAATGACAAAGTACAAAGAAAGATGACGCTTTATATTAGTGTGTGTGCAACATAGATCATGCAAGAGAATACAACATAGATGAAAAGATGGAAACATGAAGATGATGAAGCCACCAAGGATGCACTGTAGAAGATTACAAAAGATGCCTCCAATTAGAATAATGCCAAGATATCAAAAGGAAAATTGCCCCCCCTAGTTGCCAGTTGGAGAACGTTGCATAACAGGTATAAGGTGGAGAAAAATATTATTCCCATTTTTTCATATTTATTTTAAAAAAAATATTTTCAAAAACTTATAAAGTTTAAGAAAAGATTTATTAAAACCCATGCAAAAAACTTTATTATTAAAAAAAAAAAGAAAAAACTTGTTTTTTTTAGAAAAAAACTTTATTAAACAAAAATTGAAAAAAAATTATCAAAAAATATTTTTAAAAGTTTTTTTTTTAAATTAATTACAAAAACTCCCCCCAATAAATGTACCACGGGTACACTGCGAACCGTAGTGTTCTATGATACTTGCAAATAAACAACAGTGACGTAGTCCCTGTGATTACTTCAGTGTATTGTGGTCAACATAGTGTACTCGATACATACAATATAAAAAATGGCTCTGCTCTCACATTCAAATTTTCACATTTGCACGACTGACTCTTTGGACTCTCAATTGTGGGTCTTTACAAAGACGAAATATGCTAAGAAAAATTCTTATTTCTGCGGCTTTGGATTCTTTTGTCTACGATGGCTTCCCTCATTCATCTTTGTGCTTCAAGAAAGACTCTATGCTCTCTTCCCCTAGGATACCTCCTACGACACTTCCATGGGAGAGGCGCTTCTTGGATCCAAATGATCAGTGAGTTCCTGCCCATTTATAAAATGCAAAGAGAGCTCATTGGCATAACAATAAATATGCATCAATTTTTTTCCACCCTCTGATACCCTCTTTCTCCTTACCCATAAAAAATAGCTGCACATGCCTTCGTTCTGTGGACATTGACCAAAATCTGAAAGACCCAAAATACTCTCCTCCTCATAAGCGACCCAACAGAAATTTCAAAATGCAGTATTCTCCTAGGGTTATGCACTCTTGTTCCTCCCTTCAACCCAAACAAACCCTCAAACTCGCAAGAATTATGTCCTCTCCTCAAATACCTTACTCCCTGCCACATCGTAGAAACCCTATTATAGCCCCATCCAAGAAAGTCATGGCCAATCAATTTGGGATGGTCTCTCCATCCTCGGTGATGCCCAAGAACGCAACCTGCACTCCCCCTCATCAAAGAAATGAGTCTAATGCTAAACTAAGACCAACAGAAGATGCTTTGTCCCTGGAGATCGCCAATGGCTTAATGGAAAAAATGCAAGATATTTGTGCATGTTTAGGGTTGATTTGCAGGTGGAACGGGGTAGGATCTTCGTCTGAAAATATTGCAAACTGGTTAGAGCGACAGTTGCAAAATTAGGTAAGTATTGTCCTTCTTCCTGAAAACTTCATCTTTATGATATGTAGCAACAAGGAACTTAAAGATAAATTACTCTGGGAAGGTTGCCCTAGTTATAAAAATATAAATTTTACGATGCTTGATTGGGTTCCTTTTGCTTAAAAACATGCCTGTGGAATTCCTAAATGATGAACTTAGAAAAATCAGTAATATATATGGAAAATTCGTAGGGTTTGTAGATAAGAAATTTAAGTATTTTAAAAAAGCAATTATTGTTAGGATGAATTTAACAACAAATACTCTCAAACCTGTAGATATTAGAGGTAAGTCCTCGACTCATAGAATTAATCCAATTATTTTATATGATAACCTAGACATAGAAGAACCAGTAGAGATGATTTGCGAGGATGTTCCCCTGCCCGCGTATTATCCTAGACATAATTGTTAGAGTAATAAAGTGATTCCTCTTATTAATTAAATCATATTGATTTAATTATTAAGCCACTTATTATCTCTCTTTTACTTAAGCTAAACTTTAGGCATATAATAATTGATTCTTTTATTAATCATTATTATGCAACCTAGATATTTCCCTTTAGGGTTTCCCTTTTAGGGTTTCACTCTTTGTAAATAATTGAATGATTATTAATCAATTGAGGATGCTATTACATTAAGAGTTTTTCTCCATTGTTTTGCACAATATGTTTCCTCTTCCATCGAACTGTGAGTTTTGGCCTCCATAGTTTTTTTGCTTCTCTCTTTCTGTGACAGGTTTGCATGCAAGTGATTCTTGGGAGCTGTGGGTTGATAGTTTTCATCAACTCCAATATGGTATCAGAGCTCCAGATCTTCATGCCCCTATTCTCTTCATGAGAGATTTGGCCTTGTTCTTTAAATTTGTTTTTTCGAGAGGTTTTTGTCTCAGATTTTAGTGGTTTTTGGGAGGATTTATTTTTCAGAGCACTTTGGGCAAAAACTGACATCTGGGTTGTGTCCGGAATGCCCCAAAACACTTCATTTTCATATAAGACATGTCTGATTTGGACACAGTTGAAATCTAGGCCCTCTTTTTGTATGCATGACCTTGGCACGCTTTTTAGGCAAAAATTTGCCTCGGTTCCATGCTGCTGATGTCAGTAGCCACAACCCCCAAGATTTTTTAATATTTTTTTTTAAATTTAAAAAAAACTTTTTTTTTGTGTTTTTTTTATAAAAAAAAGCATGTGTTTTTTTAATGTTTTTTTCTTCAAAAAAGCATAAAGTTTTTTTATTGTTTTTTTTCATTAAAAAAATGATATTTTTTTCTGCCAAATTTGGTGGGAAATCTAGAGCCAGTCTAGATTTGGAGGGTTTCGCCAATTTAGTCGGGCTTCGCCATTTTTGGCTGAGGTTTCTTCCTGTTCATTTGGTTTTTTGACCTACTAGTGGTTTTTTGCTCATAACTTGAGAAAACGGAGGTGTTTTTTGCCAAACGAAATATCGACAAAAAGCTGGTTCTGAGGCCGTTCTGATTTTTTCAGTTTGTTTATATTATTTTACAGTCTTGCAGGTTTTTTTCCAGTCAAATTCAGGGTTCCATTTTGCGCTCCGGTCACTATATCTTGCTCCTCCGAACTCCTTTTTTTGACTTCCGCATGGCGTCGGAAAGCTGCTTCCATTCTCTTTCTTCTTCTATGGGTCTCACACCCAGATTCTGCTCAATGTATCTATGTATTCATGTTTTTTCTTTATGGCATTCTGGTGAATATCTTGGATGTTTCATGTTCTGGGATCGTTTCCTTTTCTGAATATTGTATACATCTATTTATGTATCATTTTTTGCAAACGCACTGAGATAAAGTGTCATATGATGCATGCTTGAGTTTCTATTGTACTCGCACTATATTATAAAGTGTCATGGGGGGGTTGATGTTTGCTTAGTTTGTCATCTACCTTTGTCAAGTGAGTGTCTCTTCCACGACATTAGTCTCATGATGTGTGTCAAGTGAGAGATCCTTCCACAACACCATCCTTTATATGTGTTTGTACCTGTCATACCTCTCCCTGCTCAGCATTATGGGGGGTATCTCCTGTTGGTTCTAATGCTTCCTTGGTTCGATGGAGTGATCTATGTATTCAGTATTTGTTCCTATGTACTAGGCAGATGCAGTGGCTGGTACCTATGCATTTCGGTCAAATGGATCATTTACCATATGGACACTCTTATTTCATTCCTATTTTGGAGGCATTCTTCCATCTTTGATTGATCAGCTCTTCAGGCTTTGTTTACAGTCTTCTCTACCTGATCATGTTCTATTATAGTAGAGGTTCGAGCAGTCATTTTTCGATAATGTTCGCAACTTCATGCTTCAGAGGTGTTCTACATGTTGTTTCTTTGTTCCTATTTTCAGGGACATTCTCTAGTTTGGAGGCTTCTTCAGTCCTTCACTAGGCTTCATCTCTTTTTGGAGAGGGGTTTTTCCCACTAGGTTTTCTCCTTTTTCTCCTCTTTACAGAGATTTTTTTGTACTTGGGTACCTGATCAGGCCTTGTTGTCGGGACCTATTTTCCTACTTTCAGTAGTTTTTTCTAGGTTTTTAGCTTCTCCCTAAGTTTATCTTAAGAGGGTGTTCGAGTAATAAAGTGATTCCTCTTATTAATTAAATCATATTGATTTAATTATTAAGTCACTTATTATCTCTCTTTTACTTAAGCTAAACTTTAGGTATATAATAATTAATTATTTTATTAATTATTATTATGCAACCTAGATATTTCCCTTTAGGGATTTCATATCATTTTATAAGGTTTCCCTCTTTGTAAATAATTGGATGATTATTAATTAATTGAGGATGCTATTACATTAAGAGTTTTTCTCCATTGTTTTGCACAATATGTTTCCTCTTCCATCGATCTGTGATTTTTGGCCTCCATAGCTTTTTTGCTTCTCTCTT
The DNA here is from genome assembly GCA_018584345.1 of Thuja plicata. NCBI lineage: Eukaryota > Viridiplantae > Streptophyta > Pinopsida > Cupressales > Cupressaceae > Thuja > Thuja plicata. The sequence continues at coordinate 97,532 of MU223252.1, read as the reverse complement.
TCTGTGACAGATTTGCATGCAGGTGATTCTTGGGAGCTATGGGTTGATAGTTTTCAACAACTCCAATAATAATGGGGGTTTTTTAGATCCTATTAAACCCTACAAGCTAAGTGTAGCTTTCTTCTATGACAGATGTGGTTTTTTTCTCTCCATCTAAACCTCCAAGGCAAATTAACCCCCATCAACACACCCCTTCCTAGAATAACAACCACAATGTAATTTGCTTTGTCAATAAACTATGTGATACCCTCACACACCCTGCTAACCCTCTATCTGAGAACAATGAGCATATTACTTCTTGTTATGATTCTCCTGTAGTTGTGAAACCCTCCCAATCTCCCCCCTAAAAATATACCTTCTACTATTATCAAGATCTCTTTAAACTCAGATATATCAACCCAACCTCCTCTTATAGCAACTTCTCCCGATGAACCACCCATTGAGTCCAAATAGAATACCCAACCAGATTTTTCTATTATAGCCACTGTAGGGCATAAGGAAAACCAACCAGGATCGATCTCTAAGGACCTAACCTCCTAGAACTCAAACCAAGGTAATGAGAACACAGACAAAGATAAAATTCAGGAATATGTTAAGATCATATCTGATTATATTGGGGAATCCTTAACTAATGAATTGATGAATCATTTCTTAGACAAAATCTATGACAGAGAAAAATTGGCTTTGCAAAGGAAACTCCTCGTTGAAGGGATCAGGTCAGTTGACTGTGAGGAGGAAGAGATAGGTACGGAAGAATGGATAGTTAGTTTAGAGAATCGGGAAATAGTAGATCCAGAATCACTTGTCATTGTTGTTAATAAATAAATTCTTTGCTCCCCAAACTGTGCAAAGAAATCAAAGAAGAGGGGCAGAAAGCCAAACGTTGAGCTTACAAATCTAGTTGGTGAAGCGATAGGACAGATTAAGATTACACCACTTCTGAATATTGGGAAGGGTAAGGGCCTTCCCACTGAGCCATGAATATCCTTACCTGGAATGTTATGGGTATGAATTCCCCTAACAAGAAGCAAATTATTAAACATTGCATAAATAATTCAAATTCAGATATAATCTTAATTCAGGAAACTAAAATGGACAAGATAGATATGTTGGATTTTAAAAAGATGTTAGGATTTAGAGAACTTGAGGCTTGTCCTACAATTGGGGCTTATGGGGTTTGGAAATCATTTGGGACCCTCTTGGCCTCTCAATTAACATAATATAGAGTAGAATATCATGGATGAGCGGAAGAGTCAGAAGCTTCAGAAATAATCTAACCTTTAATATTGTCAATGTATATGGCCCAATTCAAAACAAAGATAAAATAACAGTATGGAACAAAATTGAGGCCTTCCTTAATCTTTAACCAGATGAACTTTGTATCCTCAGAGGGGATTTTAATGTTATCACCAAAATATCTAAGAAGAGAGGGGGCAGCAACATACGTTGGCAGCTAACGATTTCATCAGTTGGAAGGATAAGCTATCTCTCCTTGAAATCCCCACTGAGGAGAATTCCTTTACCTGGAACAATAGGAGACAAGGCTTCTACAATATTTCAGAAAAACTAGATAGATTCCTTCTTAGAGGTAGTCTTATTGATTCCAACCACACCTTTGCAGCCAAAATCCTACCTTTTTCTAGATCCGATCACTTCCCAGTGCAACTCAGCATTCTTATGGAATCAAAACCAAAAAACTGCCCTTTCAAATTTGAATAAGCTTGGCTCCGTGACCCTAACATATTGAATTTGATAGAACAATGGTGGACTGAACCTAATTTGAAAGGCTCCAAGATGTACATTGTAATAAATAAGCTGAAAATAATTAAACGGAAATTTCTTGAATGGAATTCTGAAAAGTTTGGAAACATCTTTGAATCAAAATTAAGACTTAAAGACGAATTGAAGGAGGTCAATTCTCAAGTTATTCAGTTAGGCATGGATGAGGAGCTCTACCTTAAAGAAAAGGAACTCCTTTTATAATATGAGGAAACTTTAGCCAAAGAAGAAATCTTTTGGAGACAAAAATTAAGGGAAACATGGGTAGAAGATGGAGATAGAAACACAAAATTCTTTCATAATAGCACCAAACAGAGAAGAAATACTAACAGGATTTTAAGCATTAATAATGAAATAGGGCAGAGAATAGAAGATCCCAAAGAGATAGCAAATGAAACAGTTTGTTACTTCCATAATATCCTCAACAACTTCAGAAGCTCTAATCTAGATAAATAAACAAAGTTGCTGAAAAATATACCTAGTGCCATAACTAAACAACACAATAAGGTTCTGACAAAAAAACTCTCGATTGAAGAAGTCATAACAGTCCAAATGCAAATGAATCTGGATAAATCCCCTGGCCCTGATGGATTCTCTGCTATTTTCTTTTGAAATTGTTGGCACTTCATTGAGAAGGAGATTACGGAGGCTCTCGAAGGGGTCAGGAACTCTGGTAAAATATTGAAAGAAGTTAATAACACATTCATTGCTCTCATCTCTAAAAAAGAAAAACTTGAGAGCCCTAATGACTTTAGACCAATTGCACTTTGAAACACGCTATATAAATTGCTAACTAAAACCCTGTCCCTTAGACTCCAAAAACTCCTCCCATTGATCATTAGTGAGGAACAAACTGGTTTTTTCCCGGGCAGATCAATCTTTGATGGAGTCATCATTGCCAAATAAGCCATTCATTCTGTCCAAACGAGTAAAAATCCTAGTATGCTTATCAAGATAGATATTAAAAAAGCATATGACAAGGTAGATTGGAGATTCCTCTGTAAATGCTTAGAGGCCTTTGGATTTTCCAAAAGTTGGATTAACCTAATTTTTGAATGCATCTCTACCCCTATGATTTCTATCCTAGTTAATGGGACCCCGGAAGGTTTCTTCAGCATCTCTAGAGGATTGAGGCAGGGTGATCCCATCTCCCTTTTTTTATTCATTATCATGGCTAAATCCTTAAGGCATACTATTTCAAAGGAAAGAGAGTTGGGATCTCTGGAGGGTATAGCTATTACTAATAATTTAGATCCAGTTAGCCACTAGCAATTTGTAGATGATACTATGTTATATGGTGTGGGCAATAGAACTGAAGCTAGATCCTTTGCTAAGATTCTGGATACTTTCTCCAAGGCTTCAAGACAGGCAATAAACCTGAATAAATCTGAAATTTTCTTCTTCAACATAGACATTAAGATAGAATCTGACATATGTCATATACTAAAGTTTTAAAAAGGCACGCTCCCCTGTAAATACTTAGGTCTCCCTTTAGAAAAAGGTAGCAGATCCTCAGACATCTGGAACCCCATGATAGACAAGATTAAAAAAAAAATTCTCTCATGGAAAGGAAGATGGCTTTCCTCAGCTGGGGGAGCTACCATGGTTAGATCTGTGCTGGCAGTTATGCCAACATACCAGCTTTCATGCATCCATCTCCCCTCAAAAAAATAGAATGAATTAAATAAACATCTAAGAACTTTTTTTGGCAAGGATGCGGAGACAAGAACAAAATCCCCCTGATCTCCTGGGACAAAGTGTGTTTCCCTAAGGATGAGGGTGGTGTTGGTCTCAAAAACATTGGCGACCAAGGCAAAGCCTTGGGTGCTAAGTTAATTTGAAGAATGTTTAGGAACTCTGAGTCCAAATGGGCGAAAATCCTGACTTCAAAATATTTGTTGGAGAACTCCCCCATTAATATTTTTAGGGAACTTACCCCCCCTAAGGGATCAAGAATCTGTAACTTTATGCTAGAATGAAGACACATCATCATGAATAAACTTACATGGAACCTAGGAATTGAAAACGAAGCCCTTTTCTAGACCGATTCTTGGAGAGGCTATGAGATCTTAGAAAAGGAATTAAATAATCCAGCTCTTAAAAACCTCTTAGAAGCAAGGGTAGGGATTCACTTTAGAGATTATATCTTCTTCAACAGAGAAGAATGGGTGTGGAAATCATTCAAGGAGACAGGGATAACATTAGAAGAGGAAAATCTATTAATAGAAACTCTTAATAAAAGAAGAATTATTCTAAATAATAATAAGGACATGTTGGTTTGGGATGGCTCAAAAAATGGAGAATACAATACTAGAGATGGATACAACCTCATTATTAAATAATATATAGACCCAAGACTGATATCCCTGTAAACTTAAGTTGGAACATAAACTGTCTTCCTAAAAATGGCTTCTGCTCTTGGCTGGCCCTTAGCAATAGACTCCTAACTACAGATAGACTTAAAAAAATGGGGTTCTGAGGACCTAGCAGATGCAATCTTTGTGAAAATAAGGAAGAGGACATAGATCATCTATTTCTTAACTTCCCCTATACATATCAATGTTGGATATGGATCTCTAAAAATCTCGGATGGCTTTCTGCCTTCGCTGACTCCCTCTTGGCTATGCTCCAAGGATGGCATGTTATCAAAAAGGGGAGTATATATGCCAACTTATGGATTGTGGCCCCTTCAATTCTAATTTGGGAAATTTGGAAAGAGAGAAATAGGAGAATCTTTAAGGAAGAGAAGATGGATTACAAGCAATTAATTAATAAGATTGAAGTAGCCATCATATAAACTATTAACTATAAAATTTCTAAACTGCAGAAGGTGGATCTCCATATGAGCCACTGGGATGAAAAAATGCACAAAAACTGGATTGGTCTCTCTCTACCTCCCTTTATTAGACTGGGGAATCCTGAGAAGGCACTAAAAAGGAAAGATTACAAATGGCTCCCACCCATGGAAGGCTGGTTTAAACTAAACTTTGATGCGGCATCCAAGGGAAACCCTGGAGAAGCAAGAATTGGTTGTTGTATCCACAATAGCGTTGGTACAGAAATTGCTACTTTGGCTGCCCCTATTGGATTTGAGACTAACAATTGGGCTGAGTTGATGACTTTAGTTAGAGGTCTTCAAAAATGTAAAACCTTAGGGGTAGAGTATTTGGAAATTGAAGGGGATTTTGGAATTATTGTAAACGCCTTAAGGAAAGGAACCATGCCAAACTGGAAACTCAATTCCCTCCTCTCCCAGGCTCTAGCATTATGTCAATCATTTAAAAAGACAACCATGAACCATATCTATCGGGAAGGCAACAAAAGGGAAGATGAATTAGCTAACCTTGGGGAAGATGATATCACCTTATCATAGTAAAAATCTAATGAAGGATTATTCCAAGACTAGTAAGAGTGTCCATCCCACAATATATCCCTTTTTCCATGCCCTTTAAAGAATGCCCCTTTCAAGTCTCTCTGTCGCTCCACAACCTACATTATTACAGCAACTCTAAGACAGACCTTTGCTAACTACACTGGTAAACCTCTATCTGCATAGCAGAACTGAGTATCGGATAAACAAGAAGAATTCTTTAGTGATTCAAAGGATTGACATCATCATGAACATTTA
>MU223252.1:55562-91422 GCA_018584345.1 Thuja plicata | reverse complement strand
ATATATATATATGTGTGTGTGTATATATATTTGTATACATATCTATATGTGTGTGTGTGTGTGTGTGTGTGTGTGTGTGTGTGTGTACAACCAAGTGTAAAGCCAATAAAGAAGGATTTTCTTTGTCAAATACTAAGGACAACAAATTTGGAAATGGAAGGTGATTCTACCCTCACTAGAAAAGCTTTTAGAACAGGAAACACGCAGTAGTGGAGGATGAATGGAGTAGCTTCTAAATAGGGATATATTTATTGACATATTCTAAGCATTATACAACTAATCACATATTAGGGAAAGGAAATTAAGAACAGACAGGTAGATAGGATAAAGAAAGAAATCATTTACTCATAGAAAATATCTAATAAGAATAAAAAGAATATTTAAATCATAAACAATTAAGGATCATTCATATCATATCAAATCAATGTACTAGCTTTTTGAAGATATGAATCTCATTAGTAGCCTTGCGTAAAACAAAACAACTTGTTCTAAGAATACAACTATAATAATAAATGATACATGTACGTAAACAATAACTCTCGCCACAACATTAGCCAACTGAAGTGTAAAATAGGGTTTTTTTATCCGCCAAAAATAATAACATAAGAATATCTTTATATGTTGTATGGAAGAAGTTATCAAAAAACATTCTGAGAAAGCACTGAATATAGGAGCAATGGAATCTAATATTAAACTCATTTGCCTTGATGAAAATAATCTCAGGACCTTTAGAGGTCCGATCAAAGCAGACAGATGGGATAAGCTGCTACAAACAGACGACCTGGGTAAGAGAGCAATGGAAAAAATAATGGGTGAGGAAGCTTTCAATCATGAATATGTGTATAGATTCAACTGTGATATATTTGGAACCTTTGCTGCTATCCTTCTTACCTTGAAGGTACCCAAAGGTGAGGTAATTTCAGCTTGTTTAGAACTTTTTGATGAAAAACACTATAATGGGATCATGCTTGCTATTAACAGTGTAAATACAGATTTAAAGATACCCTTTCCAGAGGAGTAGATGGAGAGCCTCATGGGTTCTCTGGCTAACAAGATACACTGTGTCATAAGACCAATTATGGTCTTTAAAGATAAAAAGGTGTTTGTGGAAAGACTGGGACTCATAAAAAGAAATGTTGAATTCCTCCTGAAATGGCTTCGAGTAAGGCCATGTGAAGATGTCAAGTGGGTTAAGGAGTATTTAGAGGAAGAAGGATTTGAGGTGGAAGTAGACTTTGGCTCCATGACACTAGATGATATACAATTGTTTCTGTCGGCCATATTGAAGAAATCGACCAAAGGCTTTAAGGCGGTCAAAGGCAAAAGGAAATTTGACATTGGCCTTGAAGACTCAGATGAAGATGAGGAACTTGTTTTCCACACACCGGTTAGAAGGAAACTGTAGTTTATAGTGCAGTAGCTACTGGTACTATTTAACTTTAAGTTTAGACTGATAATTTCCTAACTACCGTAAAACACTGGAGGCTCTTTTTGTTTATTTTGATTTCAGCATGAACTCTCGACATAGTTTATTATAGAAATTAGAAAAGCTTACTTCTAATATATATTAAAAGATAAACTTTATTGGGCAAGCCAAAATGTGCTCTTCTGCAATATTTGATGGACTGGTTAAATGCACTTTGATTCATGACAGTATTCATTATGTAGAATTTTGATAAGTAGGTAACATACTCGTTCGTAGATACATATGTACTGATATTTATATTTATATTTATATTTATATTTATATATATGTATGTTTGTTTGTTTGTATGTATATATGTATGTATGTATATATAGATACATATCTATCCATATATATATATATATATATATACAAAAATAGTTTTATATATATATATATATACATATACAAATTTTTGTATACGCATATATAAGTACTTATATAAAGATATATATATGTGTGTATATATATATACATATACATATATATACATCTGGATATATATATGCATATATGCATATATTATGTGAATTTTCAGATACACACAAATTACCTGTGTCTAAATCTACAATTATTCTGTAATATCTAACTTTGTCCTAATGAGATTATAACTAGGCTTACCTATCTGTGGGAGCATTGTGCAGAGAATAGATACAGAATTTCAGAAGGTGGAAACAAAATATGGCAGGTAAGAATATAGAAAACAAAAGAATAAATGGTAAAGTAGCTAGGTATGAATATGCTCATGAAATAAATTTCTCCAATGAAATGAATTTTAGAATAGATAGTTTAAAAAGGGGAATATACTATCCAGAAATGATTTATCATTAGGCACTAGTTGTATATTACTTTACGAAAAGCTAAGAAAAGGCAAGGAATATGGTGATAATTAGCAGGGATTCGTTCAGGACATGTGGATGAGAGTCTATGAATATATTCTTGAGTAAGTGCCTAATAGAAGCTTTAATATAGAAAGAATAGGACACCTGTAATTTTATAGGCTTGTAACTGGTATTTAAATTAACTAGTCCAGTTATTTTGTGCTAGAAATAAGTGAATTTGAGGATCTCTTGTCTTGAACTCAACAAAGAGAGGTCTTTTTTTGGCTTCCAGATAGGAATACCCAAAGCTGAATTATATGGTTTTATATCTCACTAGGTTGATTATCTGTTCTTAAAAAGGGCTCTCCTTTAACAATTTTTGAATACTAAGATAGATAGAAATGCATTTGTAGATATTTTTCCATTTTTGCAGGTTATCTGTAATCTCTATACGGCATGGTACATCCAAAGTCTCCAGATATCTTTTTGAATTACTGAATTGTGGCTAGCACACGCACACACACACACACACACACACACACACACACACACACACACACACACATATTCCTCTATATCCACACATTTATACTAGTACAATAAGGTGGACAAATATACATAGCTATATAGTAATTTATGATGGCAGGGTGGACCAACATTAGATTACCACTTATGTGAATTTTATGGGATATGTAATGAAGGGTAATCCTAGAAACAGTCTCATTTTGGTATCTTTGAGCTCCCTCTAGTAATAAGGAGATGGCTACGCTTACATTAACTATAGCTAGCAGTATTTACGAATGCTTTCCTTTGTTGTTTGCTCTACTAAGATCCTTTGTCTTGTCTTTATTGGCGCTTGATTATTGAAATGATGGATTGTAACTCTTATTTACTATACTTACTTTACATGGTTTATAGGCTATCAACGTAGATCTGGATATTTGACTCTCTATGTGACTTTAATAAAAAAATATTTAGTAAATTGTGGTTAACTGATTTTTTCTTTTGAGTTAACTTGTAATGACTATGGAAGTGTCTAAGGACAGGCTCCTCAGAGTCTAACTTATAAATGTTGATTTGTAAATATCTGGTTTGAACACTCAGCGTAGCAATTTGGTTTAATGAAACAATGGTAAGAAGCTTACTTTCCCTATTATTTTGAATTAGATATATCAATTATCTTGGTTGTAAGTTACTAAAAAGGATCTTAGTCAAAGGCATGAGTTTCTACAGGTCTCAAATACTCAAGCAAAATGTGATAGCAAGTTTATACCCCTTCTGGCAGAACGGATAACAAATTATTTAAACATATGAAAGCAGATGTAACTTCCTCATTTAACACAGAATCATAATGTAATAACTATATCCATGAGAGTGTTTTGTTAACCCTGTTAATGGGTCTGTTAGGTATCTGATCTTGCAAACATTACTTTGTTAATTGTAAAGTGGGGGTATGCCCTCTCAATTATGTATCTTTTTTTTTTGGACTTAGGTCCCGGGCAAGGTTGGAGGTTTTCTTGACCTCGTTCTTTCCTACTAGCACCTACACTGAATGGGGTGAACTATCAGTTGTACTTTAAATTATTAATTAATAAAATTATTTGGCTACGACCTTTTACCGATAAAAAAAAAAACATAGTGTACTTGATACACAAAAATTTATTTTTTTAAATAAAACAAAAAATAAATGATAATGCCCCCCAATATATTAATCTTTTTTAATAAATAATATATGAAAAAAGGGGGAAAATGGTTAAAATAAAATTGTTCCTGTAGATTTATGTATGGTTAGGGGAGAATTTTTGAAGTTATGGATTCAACTTTCACCTATTATAGGCAAATTTATAGTCAACATTTGTCGAAACAACCTCCCATATATAATGGTGAGCTCTGATTTGGAAAAAGATGTTGCTCCTTAGATCCGAGAATGTGCAAACCTTTAAATGTAACAAGATATCTCTAAAATGACTATGTAATGACACTCCACTAGCTTTGATACCATGAAAGAATTTGCCTATAGCAACAACCCAAGTAGAGGCCAATGAATAACATTAAAGAGATAGAAATAATATGATAAGAATAAGTTGTATTCTCACAAAGAATGCAATACAATATGACCAACTAGATGAATACAATGTAGATGTTCCTTCTTATATAGGCAAGACAGTAATAGAACATGATAAGAAATAGACAACTTATCAACCATACAAGGTGGAATCACATGTCCACCAAAGGTGGATAATCCTTCATTATGAAATAAAGTATGTGCAACATGTGGAGGATGATGAGTGATAAGTGCACTAAAGGTGGAGACAACAAATAAAGTGGAATGTGATAACATCTATCACCACCAAAAATTGAATTTCTCCTACAGCATATACAACTATAGGTGCAAACTCTTAATTATCTCAAATGTAAACTACTATGTATACATTATCCTAAGTAAGCTTATGTAAAATGTAATTAGGATTATACCAACAGGTAATAAATGTCGTAAAAAGATAGCCAAAGAAAGCATTGTATCCAAGGCCATCCATTAGAAATATGTTTGAAAAATGAATATCCATGGAAATCATTATATCCAAGGACGTCTTCTATATAATATAAAAGGAGGCTTCATATATGCCTCCCTCCTTAAGATGGAAACATAAGGCTTATGATGGCATCTTAAAGAAAGTAAGAACAAGGATACCCACCTTAAACACCAAGGAGATATCCTTTAGTCAACAATATACATGAAAAACCTTGCCAAATAGGCATAACTTTGTTTAAGTCAAGGGTGAGATAGTTTTGAAAAAGATATATTTCAACAAGTGCAAAAGTATCTATTGAGGGATAGGAGGAATAGATCTTTTCTCCAATACATCTACCTCCAAGAGGCGATCTTGAACAAAAATACCATTAACAAATAGAGAAGAAGGGGAAGAAGGATTCACCTTTTCCCCCATTGCTAGGTAAAAAGGGATTCTTGATGAAGGATGACATACTTTAAGCGCCCGAGTAAGGGATTTGGTTATTATGGACATACAATTGCAAACAAAGAAGAGGTTGTGATCAAGGATGCAAACCTCTTACATAAGAGAATCCCTAATCAAAACAAACAATTCCATGTAAGAAAGGGCATCACATAATAAACAAACATCACTCCACCAAGGAAAGTGGATCCTAAGAAAAGAGAAAAGAGATTGAGGGACGAAACCTTGCCCCCAAGTGTGAAAGCAAGGAAAAGGAGCTATATTTATAGTAATGTCATTAATAAGTTTTTAAAGGAGAATAAAAAATGTACACCTTTCCCATTGGTAGGTATAGGTATACATGATGTACCTTTAAGTGAGAGATATTTTAAAATATACTCTTCCAAGAAAAGAAGGGTTCATACACAATGATGCAAATTTATTAGAAAACAGAGCATCCTTATACAAACAAGTCCATGCAAGAAAGGACATAATATTATAACTAAAATATGAATCAACAAAAGCAAAATGGATCTTTAAAAGAAAAGATAAGGAATTGGAGAAAGAACCCTTGCCCCCCCAAGTGAAGGAAATTAAATGAACCTATTATGTTTCTCACAAGGAAATATTTGAATGTGAAAGCATAGCATAATGCAAAACAAGGAGCCCCCAATAAGGTAAGACACTAAGATCACATGGTGTAGAGCAACATAATAGGCTAAGGAAATGCTAATGTGTTATGTTTATAACACTACTATAAATAATTTGTTGCATTTTTTTGTTAATATTATTATTTGAGTAAGAAGGAGAAGTTCTTTTGTTTTTCTTACGTAATAAATTAGTGGTCGAGTCTTGAAAAGGGTGGTGAACAATACTTTCTTGAGTTGTAAATCGTAAGTCTTTTCTAGTTAATTGTGAGGGAGGGAGGTCTATAGCAACTTGTTCCATCTTTCCAAGATATTTTCCACTATATCCTTGCTTAGAAAACATGATATAACTAACTTCATAATTTGTCTTTGAATTGGAAGGTGGAAAGTGTTCATCATGAGGTTTATGGAAAGGTGTTGTGTAGGGATAGATAGTAGGAGGATTGATTTTGATAGGGAGATCCTTAATCCTGACATCATTATGTACATCCATTTAGTAGGTTGGGAAGAAGTGTTATCATCTAGGTATTCATCTTAGTTCAATGTTATGTTAAGATATAGCTCATGAATAACATCATCTTGTCTCAAAGTACATTGATGGTTACAAAAAGATATAGGAGAGTAAAGAGGATCTAGAGTGATGGGTGTGCTAATTAATATTTCAATATTTGGCTTGTTCCTTGTTGTGGGTCCACAACACACACCCCATTTTTGGTCCTCTGACCATGGGGGGCCCCTCCTTTTTTTGGTTTTTTGGTCGGCTCCTCCCCCTATTCCTTTAACTCTGTCTGGAGGGGCCTATTGAGGAAGCAAAGTTGCTTTTTGGTTTTTCATACTTTCGGTGTTTTTGACATCAGGAGGCCCTCTGACCTCCAAAATGCCAAAATGCCAAAAAGGTGAAAGGTCGATCCCACACCTTTCAGTGTTTCAGTCACCAAAATGCCAAAATTGGGAGGTCACTAGACTTCGGGGTTTTTGGCCACCGAAACCCCAAAGTGGGTGACGTCACCCCGGGGGCTATAAAAGTAACTTGAGACCTTTTTGTCCTCACTTGTTCTTTTTTCTGCTTGTATTTTTTTTCTAGTTCCTCACGCACCCACTAATTTCCTCCTTGCCTCCTCATCATTCATCATGTCATGTCGATCCTCCTCACGATCAGCATCCTTTTGGTCTCCCCCTTTCCTCGCGCCTTTGCAGGTAGGGTCTCTTTGTTGTTTCCCTTCCATTCTTCTTTCATGTTTCGGGGTTAGGGTTAGGTTTTTTTGTTCAGTTCTTTTGTTTTCTCAATGTTTTTGTTGGGTTGTTTGTCCTCCCTCCTAGGTCTTTAGGGTTTGCACCCTTGGACCTCTGGTCGGGTAGTGGTCTCTCTTTATTTATTTTTTGTTTTTCCCTTTCATTTTTAGGCTAGTTTTTTTCTTTTTCCGTGACTAAGTGGCATGTTTTTGGCCTCTGAAAGGCCAAAAATATCCCCCCCCAATGCCATAGATAGATTTCACTAAGTGTAGTTTTGCACTTTAGGACTTTCGGAGTTTCACATAATCAGATATCATTGAAACATCAAAACACCGAAGACAAGGTCGCCCCTCCCAGGAATTTTGGCATTTCAAACTCTAAATTTTTATTTAGACCTTAGCACACTGAAAGGATGAGATCCATTTCATCAGCCCCCCAAGTCTATCAGATTTTAGGCTTTTGCACCCTGAATTCCCCCATAATTTTTGCACTCTGCAAGTCCAAAAATACTTGCTTCTCCAGAAACTCGTCCATCAGTTTTTGGCCTTTCGCACCCCAAACTTGTCTTCGGAGTCTGAAAGTTTAAAAGACTGAAAAGTGTTACAAAGCTTCATTTCTAGCTACTTAAGAGCCACTTGCTTCTGGCTTTCTTAGTTGTAGTTTATATTTCTTTTATGCTTTAAGTTTTTTCCTCAATAAGATACTGATTTTTGCATGTTTCCTTGCAGGAATGCCTGAAAAGCGGATAGCATCACCAATGAAGTACTTGTATAAAGGATATCATCCCCCTTCCAAAATCGGGAGTAAGCACCAGGAAATCATAGATACAGACATCGAGAACATGGACTGGAATGAATTCTTAGTGAGGTGTTCCCAACCAGCAGGGAGAACCAAAGATTGCACATCCCTAGTCTTGTCAAGTCTGGTCAATGCAACATCACACCCAGTATCGATCGTGTCCTCTGAGCTCATCATGACATTGGAAAACCACTAAACACCAAAGGAGAGGGTGGTTAAAAAGACAGAAGGACAGGTGGTTCTTGACCTGAAGACAGACAACATTGAAGATGTGTTCCATCTTTAGAAAGGTGTTGATAAGTTCTATGACTTCTCTATACAAAAGGGCTTGAGGTGGTTCAGAAACAAGACCTAGGAGGCTTATGATATTGTAAATCAAGAGTACCTCTTGCAACCTCTCCCAAATAATAAGATAGATAAAATAGAACTAAGAAGAGGATACTTGAAGGACGACATCCAAGCGACAGTCATAATGATAAGCCGAGTATATGGACTACCTCAGTCCATCCAACTCGAGAGCTGGATGATCTTGCTAATAGAAAAGATAAAAGGACGCAAGGCTAGATTTGATTGGGCCACCATCCTGAGAAAAAATTCGGATGAGAATCTGACAATCATAAAGTACAATCCAAAGTTTTACATGACTTCATACATAGTGTACCTATTGGTTGCTTGAGCGGACTATCTAGGGCTTAAAAAATGGGGAGCCTTTGGTGAGCTGAATGCATGGCCCTTCATTGTCTATCCATAGTTGATAAGAAGAGATGACATGCCCAAAAATATCCCAGATTACTGAATAGTCAATGATGCATTCATCTTTGCAGTCATTAGGTCCATAGAAGGTGACTACGCAAAGAGATTATCAGAAGAAGTTGGTGCCAGAATAAGGGCCATAGGAGCATATTATATACAATTTAGAACCTTCACATACATCAGAGTGGCGGGATCTACCATGAGTCCCAAGAAACTACCCAAGTACCCTTCTAATTGGGTAATCATTATGGAAATAGCTAGGCAGCTCACAGATGCCTACGAACATATCAAGCATGTATAAGAAGCATTGCTAGGATTTCCCCATTTCCATAGGACCCTACACTCTCCAGGATATGAAAATTTTCAAATCATTGGCCTTTGAGTAGGACGAGTGTCCACTCCAAACATATGCACACATCCAAGCCATATTTGACCCCATAGGTACATTCATCCATATCATTGGAAAATTCTACATCCACGAGCCACATATTGAAGATCGCTAGATGAATTGTGTGGATGACTATGAGGTGAGAATCAAATATTATTGCAGGATGTCCCTCACATTAGCACAAACGGCCTTAGAGGTCAATATTCCCCCAAAGGTTTGGGACAAAGATTCATATATGTGTTGGAGCTTCTCTATAATGATGACAAAATATACAATAGGCCTATCTAGAATGCAAAAATAGACAAAGAAGAGAATGACAGTATTCAACTCAAAGAAAGGAATGTAGTTAGAGAAACTATGGCATGGATCAACAAGAATTTTCAAATAGATCCTATTCCAATAAAGACACAAATGGATCCATCCAATAAGGTGGACAAGAAACACAGAGAGAGGCCCGTAGTGCCCCAGTTTAAGAAGGCCCAACCCCAAAATAGGGAACAGTATATGGGCATGAGCGTATAGTAGAGTATGGTTCCAAACCCGAGCACAATACACCAAGGACCAAGATGAAAGGGCAAATAGATCCTCATGTTGGACCATTATAGGCCACCCAAGATAAAGGCCCTACCACTTCTATCTCGTGTCCTACTACCACTAGAGAAAGAAAGAAATTTTACAAGAGAAAGGGAGGTTTTGCCTCTCCCTGATTAGAGACTTTGTAGGAGGAACTAGAACTGGATGATGTACCCTTAGTCAATAGGAAAAGATCTCGAATAGACTCTCTAAGGAAAAAGGAGACCACAAAGAAGTAGACAGAGACTCAAAAGGAGCATGACAATCGTTTGGATACTCTTGGCTCATATGAATTTCTCATGTTAGATTTTGAGGGCCTAGAAGGTTTTGCAGATCTAGGACAAGATAGACCTTACTGCATGGAAAGGATTAACATAGAGGCACAAGTGCCCATCAATCCTCAGTCTATATCCACTCCACCTCCGTCCAAATTCACAAACCCCGCACTAAACGTGCCTCTCATGGGATTGGATTCTAGCACCAATCAAAGGTCAGAAACTCATAATACTAACGTTGCCCAAAACATAGAAGGGGACAAGATTGTAGGGGAAAGTGTAGTGCCAACTCCACCCCCTTACATTCCTACTCCACCACCCTCTCCCAACTCCCATTCTTACTCGACCACCCTCTCTCCCAACTCCCACACCAACTCCACCCCCTTCTATTTCCACTACCCCATCTGCAGTGCAAGCACCAACTCCACCACCATCTATTCCTCTTCCTTCCTCTATCCTGACTCCCCAAGTGTCGGTAAGTACATAAGATACACCTCCCCTTAAGACCACACTAGAATCCATGACAGGTCTTAATACAAATATATCAATTAGTTCCTCTAAGGATGAAGCCAAAGATAAAAATGAACACAATGCCACAAGGGAAGAAGAGAAGGGAGAGGAAGGAAAATTAAATGAGGAGGAGAGGGGAGAAGAGGGTTAACATGAAGAAGAGTCAGATAAAGAGGATAAGTGACTCCTAGTCCACAAAGCTTTGTTGCATTCCTTCACATCACCCCATATGATCTAGTTACCACCTTTAGTAAACCGACTTGGTTCACTAAAGAGATTCAGCCCCGAAAAAGGACTTACACATATGAAGAGGATGAAGAAGACACAGATATGTCATTCGTTGGGCAATATTTCCATTAAACAGATACTAATATACCGGCAAGAACCATATCATACATTACTCAAGACACCAAGGGTCACTAGAAGGAACGAGTGGTAGTTCCCTCTGCCAACGCATCTCAAGCGTAGATAACCCCAGAAGATTATACATTTGAAGAGGAGGATCTGGGAGAACCAACAAGAGAGGAAAGTAAGACTCTGGCAGCTTTAGGGCTCAAACATGCTCTAGGTTTCATGAGAAAAGATGAAGAAACTATCAAGATCAGAATGAGGCTCTGAATAAATTCATCCATAAAATGGTGGATCCCAGTGACCCAAATTTCCCAGAGGCCTCATTACAGATCATACTAGAGAAGAAGGTTACTCCATACTTGCTAACGAGTGTAACCCATTCTTTCATTCAGGAAAGTGTTGATTGGAAGAATGATTTTGAACAATGGGGAGAGAAGGTGATTAGCGATATCTTCTAGCCATTCAAGATTATACTTAAGGAAGCCACCAATTTGGTGGATCTTATGGATGGAGATGGAGTATTAGACTCTAAATTGGCCCAATGGTGAGCAGCTCTGCAGGACCTAAGGATAATCAGGAAGCAACACTTATGAATTTTGGTCAAGATCTATGAAGGTGAAGAGATAGACAACTTTAGTACCTAGACCAAAAGTATAGAAAACTCCACAAAGGTCCATGAGGAATGTTTAGATAAGGTGCATCAAAAGCATAAGGAAATTATGGAATGGATGGAAGAAATAGAGAAATTTTTCACATGTATTGACTTAGATTTATACCAAGATGAGTATAGGAAACTTCTATGCCCAACCAAAGAAGTGATACAAAAATTCAAAGGTATTCTGACAGGATTTGGCACCAAAGAGGGCCTACACCAACTTTTCTATTTCAAGGAAGATATGCAAAGGATGTCTGAACACGACGAAGAGATCAAGTTCTTCACTTCTGAATTGAACATTTTCAGAGAGAAGCAAGAATGATGCATTGCAAAAGTGAAAAGACAAGAATTAAACTAAGAGGAAGTACAGGAAATAGTACAAAGATTACGAGATGCTCATCCAGAGGTGTTCCCAAATTGACTATTTAGTCTAGACTTAGCCATTTTTTGAGAAAAGAATTATTCCATACTTAGCCATGTTTCAAAGGCTAGTTTTTGGGCCTTTCGGCCTCTGAAAGTCCAAATTTTTGGGGGTCCCAAATTTTGGTTCCATACTTAGTCAAATTTGCACTTGGCAATTTTTGGGGCAAAGGTCGGGGTCCGAATTCTAGGCCATTTTAGCGTGAACATTTTTTTGCATGAAAATAGAACTTTAGATCAGATGGATGCACAACTGGAGTTCATTTTGCAATGATTAAGGGTCTTCGATTAGTTCCCACCTCGAAGAGAACCCCAGATGAAGATTCCAAGGGAGAACCCAGAGATCAAGAATAAGACTCCAGTTACAAACAATGGAACTCCACCTCATCTCTTTCTTCTTTCTTAACAAGTTTGACCCTATTTTCATGGGCAAGCTGATTGTAAACAGATTAACGATCCATGCAAGTAGTTTAGTATCAGTTTAGCAGTAGATTTATTTAGAAATCTTTAGCTTTAGTTTGTTTTCATTGTTTTTAGAGTTACGGATGCCCTAGTTTTAGGGTTCAAAGTTTGTAGATCACAACTCTATATATTGTAAGCAAGACAATGTATTAGGGTCAGATTCTTGATGCAATAAAGATCTACAATTGGTGCTTCATTCATGGTGTGATGCTTCTCTGTTATCTATGCGAAACTAATGAATGTGTGTTTGCTTATTCATTCCTTTCAAAGAGCCAACTGTGTTTATTTCTCGAATCTATGATTCTTTAAATTAGAGTTTGTTTTTGTTCATCTACATTGTTGTGACGAATGTATGAGAAAAATCATCTTTTGGGTTCGATGATAAATTTGTCTTGTGTGTGTGCACATCTTGGTGACTTCATGATTTGATAGATTTTGAAAATCTTGCATGCGCAAATATATTTTCTCTCCAAATAATTGCATCTATTGGGTATATAATTGCGACATGGTCTGATTTATATCTAGTTGGTTTCTCCAAATGTCTTTGTTATTCAAATTTGCAAGGAAGGATTAACAATGGTTTATATGTCCGTTAGGATTTCATTTCCAGCAAAATTTACTTTATTCTTGTCACCTAACTCTTTTAATTTTTTGTCATAAATCTTAAGAAATTGGAATCATCTTTAGTTTTAAGTGTAAATTTGCATCCTTAAGAAGTTACATACATTGATAAATTAGAAAATACAAAAAAAAAGTGTTTAAGTTGTTTTGTAGTTTGATGTCTTGAAAGTACTAGCAAAGGTCTCCTTGTGAACATTCACATTTATCTTCAACTGAGTTACCAAGCAGGTTGTACCAAAACCGCAGAGAACCTCAGGAATAACTGTGTTATTCTTTCAAGAGAGGAAATCAAATCTCGAGATTGTAGCAATTGACTTGTGTAAAAACAATGCTCAACAGAAGTGGCACTAGGAGGGCGAAAAGATTGAAAAGCTGGATAACATCGGATCTTTCTCTCCAGAATGGTTCAAGCGAGTGCTTAGACCATCTCTGAAAAGAGGTGAGTTCCTTGAACTCACTCACCACCATAGAGCTCGCAGTGATAAAGGAAAGTCAAGAGAGAACCCCTCTCACCATCCCTCCAAGTGCCAAAATCCGCTTGGACAGAAATCACACATCGTTGTCCCAACTATCCTTGCACCCATAAACCAAAATTAGAATTTGCAACAACCTCGTCCGATGGCTTTCTTCTCTAACCCACAAAGCTCGCCACTAAACTTCATTGGGCAGTTCCATGAATTGCCCAAAAATCCGGAGAAGTTTTGCACGCATTTTATATATGGAGAATCAAGGACAATATAAGAGCACATTCGTGCCTTCAAAGAAATTTGTAACCGCAAGGAGATTTCCCACCAAGATGTTGTTTTTAGCCTATTCCCATACACTTTGGGGGATTTTGCATACAACTTGTACCTAAACTTACCATGAGGATCTATTTTCGCATGGCTCAAATTTAAAACCAAATTTCTTAACCAGTTTAAGTTGTATGTGTTGTCAAGTGACGTTTTTGGTATGGTATGAGACACTTATGGGTTGTCATTTATGGAAACACATTTGGTATATTGATCTATTGAAATGAAGTATAGTTTTGGAGATATAGTCTTCAAAATGACTAAGTATAGAAGTAGAAATACAGAGTGTAACAATATTGTTTTGGATATCAAAGATCGTATATGATGTTTTATGACTAGCAAGCTTAGAGGCAGATACTATGGAGTATGTATGACCTCCACCTAAGATCAATTTGGTTTTGGTGATGATTAAAGTGAGTTAGATTGATTTGAAGACATTCGACGATAACAGAACAGTGTAACAGAGCAGTTGGATAGTAGCGATGATTTAAGGAGTATGTCGTGGACTCCTGGCAAGCTAAGTTGGATTATGATTTTGTATAATCTATATTTTGGTTATTTAAGAGCGTCGACTTTGTATTTTCTCTTTACATTGTTAATTCTATTTTGTATTGAGAGTGGACTATGTGATAATAATTAAGAGAGCCAACTTGTTGATGATATATATATATATATATATATATATATATATATGAAGAATTTTTTTAAAGCAAAGATATGAATGAATGAAAGGAAGGATATGTATGTATGTGAATGGAAGATGAAAGAATAGAGGTTGACATGGATCATTTAAGAGCTATGACTGGAACTATCTAAGCATTGATGATGCTTATTTTGTTCATTACTGAGAACACTTTGTAACAGAAGTTTTTTTTGTAAGAGGTGTAAGTTCAGTTGGCCCCTAATAGGGTGTTGTATACCTTTAACAGGGTTGATATTCCTCTAACAAGGAAATGTACTATGTAATATTCAGCTCCTAATAGGGCTAGGTCTCCTAACAGGGACATTATACTTTAGTGCATGCTTGTGGGTACCATACCCACCAGGGTTTTCCCTTGGTCAGGGTTTCCTCAACAACAAACAATGGTGTTATGAGTTTTGTGTTATTTCTTTATGTTCTTTTCATTTTAGTAAGCTTATGGTTTATTTTTAATTGGTATAAGTTTAATTTAAATTGTTGTAATATTGATTCACCCCCCTCTCAGTATTACTCAATCCTAACAATTGGTATCAGAGCTATTGGCCCTTGGATAGAAATTCTAACAGCTTAAGGGAGATCAAAATGGATTCAAAAAATTTGCAAGAGAACTTTGAAGAAGCACTTGAAGCCCTAGACAGAGCAAAAGCAGAGAATGGTGACTTGAGATTCAATTTAAGAAGAGCTGAGAGATTATTCAAGAAACTAAAATATCAGCTTGAACTTTCCAAAAATCAAAGATAGGATCTTATGGTTCGGATAAAAGAAGATTCAGACAATGATAATTCAAATCAGATAAAGCAACTTGAACAAGAGAATGATACTCTAAAGCTTAATAATGAAACGATGGCTAAAGTGATTCAACAAGAAAAGGATGCTAAGAGTAAGATTGAAGAATCTTTAAAAGATGCTAATATTCTTATGGGACAAATGAAGATTGACCTTGATCATTACAAGAACAAGTATCTGGAATTAGAGAAATATAATCAGATCATAAAAGGTGAACTTGTTGAAACAAAGAAACATATTGACAAACTTCATATGAGTAGTGACTTGATCGATGAATAGAGAGACAAACAGAAACCTAAAGGTGATATGACTCGTGTTGGCTTCAATGAAGCTGAATTTTCTAAGAATCAAGAAGAAAAATCTGATGCGAAGATTGATGGAGAAAAACCTATTCTAGAAAAACCTAAAGAATAGATCATACCTTTCAGTGGTAGATTTTTTGGTTGTAACAAATTTTGACACATGAAGAGAGATTGCAGAGGTAATACCCCTTTCAAAAAATTTCTGGTTATTTTTTTAATTGTAATGTATATGGGCACAAGAAAGCAGAATGCAGGAAACCTGATCAATCTAGATATAGACAAGATAACAACAAAGGAGAATCAGTAGCTAAGATCACATGTTACAAATGTAATAACCTTGGACACATTGCAAGGAATTTTAAGTTGCAAGTTAATCAAAATAGAAGATCTCCTATATGCTACAAATGTAACAATCCAGGTCATATAGCGAAGGTTTGCAGGTATAATGGAGTAAATAACAAAATAGTACCACCTTCTATGGATACAAAGAAGAATGACAGTGATACTGGTAAGAGTCTTGCAAATTACAAGAGTGAATTTGACAATTGTTTCAGGAAAGTAGAAGATAAGAGTAGTGGTAAGGTATGGAGAGTCAAAGAGTCTAATGATGTATTGGTTCAGGGAGAAATAATAGATGTTGTTGGATCTTCACTTGATGCTAACAAAGTAGAATTAACCTAAATGGTCAAGCATGGACTTAGGAGGAGCATTGGATGAGCACAATAGAATATATCTAGCCCCTAATTATGTGGAGTAAGCTCCAGCAAGCTTAGTTGTGATATGTGCAGACATCATAGAGCTTATATCTAAGAGCGCAACATCGGATGATGCATAATCTGTGATCGTAGGATTTATGACTGACTGGACAGTGTACGAAGTTAAGTGTATTGGGTAATGTGCATTTTACACTTAACAATGAATAAAGGACATCTGAGATACCTATTTCTTCACCATTTGAAGAGAAGCAACATAAGGAGAATAGATATCAGAGAGTATCGGACTGCCAAATAGCTATATTGTGTGATCAATCAATGCAGGAATTCAAAATTTAGCGTGATTAAGGTATTTACAGCATCTACTCATACAGAAGCTATGGATGCACCTTTGATTTATGATTTTTTAGATCGACCTAGATACAAATTCAAGAAACATTCATTTATGTCTTGTGAAGATGACCCTAAAGGAGCATTTTCCCAGATACCACACAACGTCTTGCATGTAGAGGATATTAGGGCATATATTCATTGCAAGTATGATATATTGGGTGTTGATGAGATTTCTACTAAAATGGAACACATGACTGATGATGGTGAAATGAGGGATGAATTCAAACACATAGACAACCTAAGCATTAGAAAATTTTGTATTTTTATGAACTCAGGGAAGATGAATGGTTCAAAATCTTACTTTGTAGAGTTCATGATCAATTCATTTGGATGAGATAACAACCTATAAAGATATGTAGTCAGTTGATTCATGACATAACTAGGTTAGACAATATTGGAGTTATCCCTATGGAAGAGAAGCACATAAAGAAACAAGTTGAAACCCTAACACATTCTAAATGGGACAGACAAGCTATGACAGTGAATAATATTTTCCAACAGGATATCAGACTAATTGCGATGATACTTGGATACAAATTATACTATAGCAGTAGACCTCATTCAGTTTCAGCATGAGTCATTCTGATGGCTTACAAGATGGCAAAGGAAAACACTACATATAACCTATGCAATTTTTGGAGAATGTAAAACTAATCAAGAAGGATAAATCTAAGACCTTTAGATTTGGTTCACTCCTAGTTCATATGTATATCCACATTGAGCATAAGTTTCCAGGCATGAACCCTAGAGCATGGAGAGAATGGATACCCACTGGTATTCAGATTTCACAAAGGTACAGAAGGAAAAATGACACGTGGGTAAATGGAGAACTGGTTGGCATGATCAAGATTCTTCAGAGGAAAATGAAAGAAAAATTAAGAATTCATGAATATTTAGTTGAGAAATACAAGGATACAATTTGTTTCATGGTTGAAATTGATTGTGTAAGTTTTGAGGCAGTTGTTCCTAGAATGAAATGGTGTTACCCTATAGGTTATGAAGTCAGATAAGAAGTTTTAACTATGAAAATTGAACATGTTCTGGCATCTAAATTTGATACATCTAAGGAGAGATGGGGCACATATGAAGAGAAATCAGCTAAATTCAGAGAAGTGCAGACCAGAGGTATGAGAAAAATAAAAGTAGAAAACTTTTTTAATGACTGTGGAGCTAAGGCAAGTTTAACTAAAGAAGAGATGAGAGAAGTGAGGAAGAAGATAGTAGAGAGATCTTCTGGGTTGGAAAGAACTGCTATTGTAGCCCTTCCACCTCAATAAGTTATGCAGGTAGCTAGTCCACCTTCTACAGTGATTGATGTAACCACCCCTTCACCACCACAGAAGACATCGCAAGAAGAGATAGTAAAGCTTGTACCTCATAGAAAAACTAGATCCACTAAACTAGATTCACATCCTAAGGAACAGAGGACTGAAGGAGAAGAGAAGAAAGTTGAAGAAGAGACCACAAGTGACAGACATATATGGAAGCCTGATTTGAAGATGTTGGAGAAGAGATCTATTGAGCAAGGAAAGCTTGTTTCAGTGAACAAATACTATGACAGGTATGAGGAATCTGATAAACTAAAGATTAAAGACATGGTGGTAAATCATTTACTTGTTTTCAAGAAGAATCTATTAGAGATAGGGGGAAGTATACCTGAGAAACTATATGGTAAACTAGAGATAAGAAAACAACTAGCAATTATTGAAGATGAGGCTATCAGGAATCAAGCTATTGAGAATATGTTACCAGTATTTTTAGTGCAAGAGAGAAAGAATATTTAGTGAACTCAAACCCTTGTTGAGAACCAAAGCAAGATTGGTAAAAATTATGGGCATAAAGTATGTGGAATTCATAGATGAGACTTAAAAGGCATTAGATTAGATACTTATGAGAAATATTCCTGATAATACTCCACCTCCTAAACCTACTAAGCCTACACCTATAGGAATTGGAGAGTTCTCTAAGGCAGTTGAGGCAAATTTTGAGCAAAGTGAAGTAAGTACTGACATGCAACCAGATTTCTATGTTTCTAGTGTGCCTGTGACCCTTGACACTTCACTTGATAAGAAGGACCCATTTGCAGGAAATATTGACAAGATCGTAGCAGAAGAAGAGGAAGAAAAAAAAGAGGAAGAACATAAATTTGAATCTGAATAGAGAAATGAGACAGATACAACAAAAGATGAAGAGGCAAGATTTGAGGTAAAACCTAAAATTGACACATCTACTACTCTATTGTTTGTCAAGTAAGGATGAAACTTTAAGTACTGATGTTGATAGTATGGATGAGGATGAATTGATGAGACTATCTTTCATCGCATTCACAAAAGAAAAAGAAAGATCTGAGAAGAAAGGATATAAGAAGACTAAGGTAATTACTAGAGAAGTTAATACTGTGAACAAACTACTCCCAGTACCTATTGTTTTTCAAGGAAAGGATGAAGCAGAGAATCTAAGTTTGGCACTAGATGATTTTGACAGTCACTATGAGTCTTTAGTGAAGATTGTTGAAGAGAGGGCAAAGAAGAATTATCTAGAGAAGAAGTTGAAGGAAGTTTTTCAATCTATTTCATGGGACTTGGGAATTCTAAGATGATCTATATCAAAGGCTAGAAGTCGTGTCACGCGTGGAAGGATGTTATACAGCTATTGTATAAATCCTATCAGACATATTCAAAATATTGAAGATATTATAGCAAAGGACAGGGCTTCACTGAACAGTATGATGGATAGTTGTGAGACCTCCTCACAATCTATATTAGAGATGGAAAGATAAGTACTAAATATTTATGATAAGATGAATGTCTTGGATATTGAGAAAGGGAGAGTAATGACAAGATTTGGTTTGCTAAAGAGTCTAATCACTCCTAAGCTATCAATTCTTGAAGTTCATTTATCTGATATGGAGAAGATTGCAGAGTCATTGACACATTTTATGCCCATAGAGTTAAAAGCAGCAGAGACATCATCCTATGCACTGAATGGACTAATTCATGTTAGTCACTTGTTGATTGAGTCATGGTATAGAGAAGTGAAGATCATGGAAGATACCTTCCAGAATGTACTTAAAGTAGTGAGCAAGAATTAATCATACATTTTTGTAAATTTTGATTCACCTTTGTCATTGTTATCAAAGGGGGAGAAGAGAAGAAAAATGAGATAATGAGAAAAGAAAAATATATATATATATAAAGAGAAAAAGAAGAACAGTGAGTTGGGACACTTAGTCATTTTTTGCTAAGTGTTGCCATTAATGCCAAAGGGAGAGATTGTTGCCAAATGGCATTTTTGGTGTGGTATGAGACACTTATGGGTTTTCATTCATGGCAACACATTTGATATATTGATCAATTGGAATGATGTACAGTTTTGGAGATACAGTCTTCAAAATGACTAAGTACAGAAGCAGAAATATAGAGTATAACAGTATTGTTTTGGATATCAAAGATCATATATGATGTTTTATGATTAGCGAGCTTAGAGGCAGATACTATGGAGTATGTATGACCTCCACCTAAGATCGGTTTGGTTTTGGTGATGATTACAGTGAATTAGAGTGATTTGAAGACATGCGACGACAACATAACAACGTAACAGAATAGTTGGACAATAGCGATGATTTAAGGAGTATGTCATGGACTCCTGGCAAGCTAAGTTGGATTATGATTTTGGATAATATATATTTTGGTTATTTAATAGTGCTAACTTTATATTTTCTCTTTACATTATTAATTCTATTTTGTATTGAGAGCCAACTATGTGATAATAATTAAGAGAGTCGACTTGTTAATGAAATATATATATATATAGTACCACTCTATTAGAAATAAGGAAATGGATCAAACACCACTGTTTCATAGGAAAGCATTAGATGCAACTATCTATCTATGATCCAATGAGCGACGAAGCCCACCCTGCATAGAGGAGTTATTATGCTATTCCACAATGATTTGGCTCAACCTGGCGGAGCAACCTTAGTTCGGTCTCGACCGGCAGAGTATCGTGTGTGTGTGTGTGTGTGTGTGTGTGTGTGTGTGTGTGTGTGTGTGTGTGTGTGTGTGTGTGTGTGTGTGTTGACAGAGATCATTGAAGAGTTANAGCGTGTGTGTGTGTGTGTGTGTGTGTGTGTGTGTGTGTGTGTGTGTGTGTGTGTGTGTGTGTGTGTGTGTGTGTTGACAGAGATCATTGAAGAGTTATGACTGGAACTATCTAAGCATTGATGATGCTTATTTTGTTCATTACTAAGAACACTTTGTAACAGAATTTTTTGTTGTAAGAGTTGTAAGCTCAGTTGGCCCCTAACAGGGTGTTGTATACCTTTAACAGGGTTGATATTCCTCTAACAAGGAAATGTACTATGTAATACTCATCTCATAACAGGGCTAGGTCTCCTAACAAGAACATTATACTTTAGTGCATGCTTGTGGGTACCATCCCCACCATAATTTTCCCTTGGCCAAGGTTTCCTCGACAAAAAATAATGGTGTTGTGAGTTTTGTGTTATTTATTTATGTTCTTTTCATTTTAGTAAGCTTATGGTTTATTTGGAATTGGTTTAAGTTTAATTTAAAGTGTTGTAATACTGATTCACCCCCCCCCCTCTAAGTATTACTCAATACTAACAATATGTGGACCCTGGTATAACACATCACCAGTTCATAACAACGAGAAAAGACCCCAAGGAGCCCATTTCCATGTTCAATCATCGTTTCCACAAGATGCATAAAAAATTGGAAGCTCCTTACACTATTCCAAAGGCATCTGTTATACAAGTTTACCTTAAAGCTATGGACCCCTTCACTTCAATTTTTCTAAGAAGACTCCCCACGTGGATAGGGACACAATAGAAAGGTGTATAATGAGGCCATAACGTTTATGCAACAAATGGACCCACAAGAAGGGAACTTCGGGGTCGTGCCTAGCATTGGCAACATAACTGATCCGCATCCATTTTCAGCAAGCAATCAACCTTTGGCCACCCACATGCCTTTGTTAAACCCAATTCTGGTACAACCATTCATGACCCCACCATCGTCCATCACTTATCTTGGTTATGAGGCTCATAAGGCAGCATTCTTGGAGCAAATGGTGGTGCCCCAAATTGAACCTGATACTCACCTAGCCTGTGAGTTGGATGTCGTAAAGAAAACCCTATCCCAACTCACCAATGAGCTCACCAGGATGAAGTTGAATCCCTCCCAAAACCAAAGTGGAAACCAACGGACACCTACTAGTCTGAATACTTACCCCCAAAATCAGATTCAGAGTTTGAATGCCTACAATAATACCAACAATTCATAGGATAAGCCATTTGGGCAAAAGAGACCCAATAGACCATGGAACACTTGACCCAACAATGGTATCATACCTACAGATAATGCTAACACTTATGAGGCTATTGAGGCTAATTTTATTGAGGCTCTGAATCCATGCCAAGGTAATGACGAATGTTGAAGAAACCCCTATAATCAATATCCTCAAAATTTGGAGGAGCCACCAGTTCATTTTAAAGCCATAATGTTTGACTCCTATGAGTCTAGAAATGGGGAAAGTTCAGAAACCTATACAGGAGAAGAAAAGTTTGTGTTCCCATTCCAGAAGGAGAAAGAGCTTGAATACTCTGAAGTTCACACCTTCCAAAATGATCATTGGAACTCATACAACTTACGAAGCTGAAGGGAACCTCTGACCGATGGTATACCTTTGGGAAAACAACCAACTCCACCAGATCCCTAGGCAAGAAACAACCATGTGCCGCCTAGAGTTCTGAGTGCTTCCACATCATCTCCACCAAACACGTTTTCTGGTTACAAAATTTTGGCTTGGTCAAATAACAAATAAAGTGTAGTCGAAGAATTGAAGAAAATGAAGGTGAACATATCTATGTTTGAAATGCTTCAAGGCTGCCCTTCTCAGAGAGAAGCACTCCTAAAATCCCTAGACCTTTCAAAACAAGGTATAATGACCAGTAGTGCGAAGACCACCACCTCCAATGTCAACACCTCTGAAGCTTTCCCGACAATGTTCAAAGACAAGATAGAGGTACCACCATTCCTACTTAGTTTGTGAATATTCAGAAAGAACTTATACAACTATCTAATTGATTCAAGAGCTTCATGTAATGGCATGCCCTTATCCATAAGTCAATAATTGGGGCTAATTCCTCAAACAACAAATAGAGTGGTGATCCAGCTCGATAAAATAGAATTCAAGGTAATTGGCATACTTAAGGACGTGTACATCTAACTGGTTGCGGACCCAAGGATACAAGAATACATCGATATACACATAGTAGATATCCCCAAGACTTATGGGTTGTTGCTGAGTCGATAATGGACCAAGTGCTTGAGAGGATGTTTTTGCATTGATTTTACCCAGCTATGGATACCATGGGAGGGATTGAACAATCAGATCAGGATGGATGTCGATCCCAAGTTAAAGAGGATGATCACAGACTATAATGCTCTAATTGAAGTTTTTTTCACACAGACTGGCCTAGGTACCTATCGAGTGGATGACATCCTCATGTTCTAAATCAAAGAAGTTGAAGAACAAGATCACAGTCTCGTACAAGGCCTACAAGAATTCAACATCAACGATGACATCTTTCAAAACTTTATCAGTAGCATGATGACAATCCTATAGCACCTAGGGAGGGATGCAAACCCTATCATCCTCATGTTGCTAGGGTAATGCACCAAGTAAGTCATTCAGAATTCACATGCCCCAGTTTCCAAGATGCAATGTCACGAGTGTTAACTCAAATTTCCCTACCAATCAAAATTCTAGAGAGGCCTGAGATAGAAAGGGAGAGCCTTGAGGTGGCAAGTGAAGGTGACACTAGGCCAAAGACAGATAGCCCTGTAAATCCAGACACTCTGACCCAGAGTCAAGACTGTGGGTCAGATTCAGATAACAAGAGCCCTGCCTTGAATGTATTCAGTGACTAGAGCACTTCAGATGATGGCGCGTGTACACCCTGCAAAAAGCTACAGGAAGATCAAGAAGGTGAAGGTGCTAAATCCTCGGACCTTAAAAGTATTTAGGGGTTAAGGAAAGAAGAGTTAACTTCCTCAGATAGTGATGGGGGAAAGAAGCAGAATCTCAAAACAAGAGGATTCTCGGGAAATGTCTGAACCAAGTCAAACCTCACAAAATAGTACCAAATATGGAAATTGCATTTCAATGGGTCCAAGTGTAAACAAGGAGCAGGTGTGGGGATTGAACTAGTAAATCCAAGAGGTAAGTCTTTCTATGTTGCTTATCGGTTATAATTTTTATGCACTAACAATGTTGCAAAATACAAAGCGTTGGTTTGTGGACTCCTCCTAGCTCATGAGAAGGGAATAAAAGCCTTGACAGTAGAAGGAGACTCGCAACTGATCATCAAATAAATACGCAATCAATATTCTTGCAACCATAAGAGACTCTTAGCCTACCAAAATAGGGCATGGGACTTGATCAAAGTCTTTTAAGCATTCAACATCAAATCCATCCCACGAAGAAAAAATGTCATCGTCAATGCCCTAGCTGTATCTTCCAGTTCATTACACCTGATGGATAAATCTAAACTAAATAAGTTCTCAATTGAACTCATTGCATCCCTAGTTATCCTAGATAACATTACCAATTTCCAGGTCTTTCAAGATGACCAACACATCCTTGAGTTCATCATGTGCGCAAGTGTGTTCGAAAAGAAGATTATAGATGAAGGGAAGGAGGAGGCAGAAGAAGAAGTCAGTCTGGAGGTCCCGAACGTTCAAGGCATCATCAACCTAAGGACCAATTCCATACCAAAAGGAATGGTGGAACTAGAAAGAATTTTTTACAGTGACGGGACAGCTATGAGAAGATGCCTAGTAATACCACCTGATGGTAAAGAATATGAAACATACAACCTTGGCACGGAAGATGAGTCAAGAGAGGTCCACATTGGGAAAGTATGTACCAAAGAAGAGAAGGAGGATATGGTCCAACTCCTTACAAAATATTGAGATTTCATAGCTTGTAGTTATGAGGAACTGAAAACATATGACACCTCGGCCATAGTACACAATATTCCACTTAAACCAGACTCCAAACCGTTTTGACAGCCTCAACATCCGGTGAACCCTACTATGGATCCCCTGATACAAAAGGAAGTCCAGAAGCTACTAGATGCAAGGATCATATTCCCAATTTGACACTCCACATGGGTAGAAAAATTGGTACCTGTGAGAAAGAAGATCGATGAGATCAGATTGTGCGTGGATTTCTAAAATCTAAATAAAGCCTCTGAGAAACAAAACTACCCACTCCCTTCTCTCGATGAAGTACTTCAAGTAGTAAATGGTTCCCAAATGATGTACTTCTTAGATGGTTATTTAGGTTACAATCAAGTAATGGTACAAGAGGAAGACAAGCTAAATATATCATTCACCACTAAATGGGGAACATTCGCCTATCGATGGATGCCCTTTGGTTTGATCAATGTTGGGGCTGCTTTCCAGAGAGCAATGAACACTACATTCAAGGGGCTAGTTGGAAAGTATATCATCATCTATATGGAAAATCTGATAGGTTTTTTCAAAACAATGAACCAATCATACAGGCTATCTAAGAAGAGTCCTTCAAAGATGAAGGAAGAACAGAATTTCCCTCAATCCCAAGAAATGCGTATTTGGGGTCACATAAGGCAAGTTGCTTGGGCACATAATTTTAGAAATAGGGATAGTAATTGACCCCAAATGGGTCCAAGCCATTCTCAAGGTGACACCACCTCATAGCCGCAAGGATTTGGAATCCTTCTTTGGGAAGATTAACTTCATGAGGAAGTTCATTAGCAGTTTTGTCAAGATAGTAAAGACACTCAACGACATGTTGAAGAAAGATACTAAAATTGAGTGGACTCTCCCAGTGATAAATTCATTTGAGGAGATCAAGAACGCTATTGCTATGGCCCCTGTCCTTTCAGTCCATATTACACTATCCCTTTCAAAGTATATTCTTTCACGTCAGAACACTCCTGCAAAGGCATCCTCACATAGAAGAAGGATGGGGAGAAAGAGAGACCAATAGCCTTCATGAGTTTCCCCCTTAAGAACATCAAAGTCAGGTACCCTAACCTAGACAAACAATCTTTTTCTTTAGTCAAAGCGGTGAAGAAATTTGGGCACTACATCCTAAGGAGAAAAGTCTTTGGGATAGTTCTCGATGTGGTCATGAAATCTTTGTTGATGTAGAACGAGCTAGGAGAGCGAAGGGGAAAATGGATGGTGATCCTGCAATAATTTAACCTCGAGATCCAACCAATGAAACTATTAAGAGGCCAAGGCCTAACAAAGTTGATCTCTAAAGTAGAAGAGGGTCTAATATACCAAACTTACACTGATCAGGGTGTGATCACAGATATATGTTATCAAGATGTAGTTTATTACCTACTACAGAACTGCTGCTCGAAGGGGATGAATAGCTCAAAGAGAAGGGATTTGAAAATCAAAAGTAACTCCTACATATTGAAGAATGGATAGCTACATAAATGCAATTATGAAGGTTTGTACCTAAGATGCCTAGACAGGCTCGAAATGAAACAAGTCCTAGAGGATTTCCATGACAGATACGGGACAAGACACGGGTCAGCTGAGGCAACTGCCCACCAAATCTTAAGGGCAAGGTATTTTTTTCCAACATTGTTCAAAGACACTAGCAAACACATAAGATCATGCCACACTTTCCAGACAAGTGCAACTTGAGAGAAAAATTTGGCAATCCCCTTACAACCAGTATATGAGGTACGCATGTTTGCCCAATGGGGCTTATATTTTTTTGGATTTATTAACCCCCCTTCATCTGCAGGTCATAATTTCATCTTAACGGCTACCAATTACTATACGCACTAGATGGAGGCCCAGGCACTGAAGAATTGCACCACAGAAGTGGTAACCAAGTTCTTAGAGGAGCACATCATAACCAGGTTTGGGATATCATTCTATCTAGTATGTGGAAATGACACCTCTTTTTCCTCTACCTCGCTCACCCAATGGGCCTTTCAAAATGAGGTAATCCTCAAATTTCCTTCTAATTACTATGCACAAGGCAATGTCATAGTAGAGTCCACAAACAAGAACCCGATTACAGTGATTAAACACCTCATCAACGACAACCCCTGGGATTGGCACACGCAACTGAAATATGCTTTGTGGATAGATTGGGTGAGGATTAAGAGTGCCTTGGGGACATCCCCATACCAATTGGTCTATGGCCTGCAACCGGTCTTCCCTGTGAACTTGAAAATCCCAATCTTGAGATTTTTGGACCAATACATGGGAGGCAAAGATTGATTGCAGGTTTAACTCATGAACCTCCTCAACTTGGAGGAGAAAAGAAATTTGGACTTGGAGCACGTGTCAAAGAACAAGGCCATCATCAAGAAATGGTTTGACAAGAGATCTACCATTAAGTCTTTCAGGATCTCTAACCATGTCTTCATGTGGGACAAGGCAAAAGAAAAGTTGGGTAGCCACATCAAATTTCAAAAATTATGGACAGGCCCCTATCAGATATCAAAGATCTTGGGGAAAAACACTTTCAGGATCAGTGCCTTAGACGGGGAGTTAATCCCATTTCCAGTCAATGGGAAATTCCTCAAGCACTATTTCGGATCCTAAGTGGGACTGCCTTTCATCCCTTGTATCATAGTTTTGTTTGTTTTCTTTTATTTTATTTTATTTCTTTCTTTCTTTCTTTCTTTCTTTCTTTCGTTCGTTCGTTCGTTCTTTCTTTCTTTCATTTTTCTGTTTTCAGTCTATTTCTTCCGTATGTGGTTGTTCCCCTCCTTTTGTTAGGGCTCATTGCTTCCTTTTTTCTTTGGGTCAGTGTGTCTTAGACTCATTCCAAGTGGTTCTTAAAATTAGAGCAAAGGTATTTCTTGGACAAATTCTCCAAAGAAACATACAGCGCAGAGAACGTTCTCAGAATCATAGGTGGCAATATCTTCCATTAACCATCAGGAAGATGTTCGATGCTCAGTCAACCTAATCACAAAGCACACTAAGAAACGGAACCTAAGAGCATTGGTTTCTTGAGCATTTTTTAGTTGAGACCAGCACTAGTATGTTGATTTGGGTACCCACCAATCCCAGAACCCAAGTCTAGTGAATACGAAGGTAAGAGGAAAAGGAGAAAAAAATAGAAGATAAAAGAAACAATTGACCATCCAAAAAGAAAAAATTTGGGTAGCACAGCCTAATTGTTGCTTGGATTACTCAAAGAAGACAATATGTACCTAAATATAGAACTAAACAGATCAAGGGTCATGATATGGCTCAAGAGAGAAAATAAGAAATTGTTTCAAAGAAAATAACTATCCTACCTAGCTCCAGCCCTAGAAAACCAAATAGACAAGGTTGACTCTAACAACCTCTACCAATTCTATGGATGCCTCAATGGAAGTATAGCAAGGTTAGATTAGGGAGTCGGGGAAAACTTTGTTGGGGCTATGGACATCTGACTAGTAGCCAAGCTCTTTCCAGGAAGCCCTGGTCTACGTGGTGAAGGTTGGGAACAACTAAAAAATTTTTTGGTCACTGCAATCAAAGGTTAGGACATGAACACACACTGGGAGACAAGTAGAAAACCTCAAATTGGGAAGTCATTGAAAGATATTCAACACGAGCATCTCTTGGTTTTCATTTTGTTGAAAAGTTAGAATCCAAAAGGGTCTTGATGATAAATAAATGCCTCAGGCATTCCTCCTTTTGTTGGGGCTATTTGTTGTGGGTCCAAAACACACACCCTATTTTTGGTCCTCTAACCATGGGGGGCCCCTCCTTTTTTGGTTTTTTGGTTGGCTCCTCCCCTTGTTCCTTGAACTTTGTATGGAGGGGCCTGTTGAGGAAGAAAAGTCACTTTTCGGTCTTTCACACTTTCAGTGTTTTGGACATCAGGAGGCCCTCCGACCTCCGAAATGTTGAAACACCAAAAAGGTGAAAGGTCAAGCCCACACCTTTTGGTGTTTTGGTCACCAAAATGCCAAAAGGGGGAGTTCGCCAGACTTCTAGGTTTTCAGCCACCAAAACCCCAAAGTGGGTGACGTCACCCTTCAGGCTATAAAAGTAACTTGAGCCCTTTTTGTCCTCACTTGTTCTTTTTTCAGCCTACATTTTTTCAATCTCCTCGCACACCTATTTCTTTCTTCCTCATCTCCTCATCGTTCGTCATGGCATGTCAATCCTCCTCACGATCAGCAACTTTTGGTCTCCCCCTTTCTTCGCGCATTTGCAGGTAGGATCTCTTTTTCATTTCCCTTCCCTTCTTCTTTCACATTTCAGGGTTAGGGTTAGTTTTTTATGTTTGGTTCTTGTGTTTGCTCGGTGTTGTTATTAGGTTATTTGTCCTCCCTCCTAGGTCTTTAGGATTTGCACCCTTAGACCTCTGGTCAGGTCGTGGTCTCTCTTTCTTGCTTTTTTTTTTTGTTTCGCCCTTTCATTTTTAGGTTAGGTTTTTTCTTTTTTCGGGGATGATTTGCTGGTTTTCAGCCTCCAAAAGGCTGAAAATAGCCCCCCAACACTAGAGAAATATTTCACTAAGTGCAGTTTCTCACTTTCAGACTTTCAAAGTTTCGCATAATCAGATATCACCAAAACACCCAAGACAAGGTTTTCCCTCCTGGCAATTTCAGCATTTCAGACTCTGAGGTTTTCTTCGAACCTTTGCACACTGAAAGGCCGAGATCCATTTCATCAGCCCCCCAAGTCTATCAGATTTTGGGATTTTGCATGCCAAATTTCCCCACTATTTTCACACTCTACAAGTTTGAAAATACTTGCTTCTCTAGAACCTAACCCATCGATTTTCAGCCTTTCACAGCCCAACCTTGTCTTTAGAGTCTGAAAGTCCAAAACAACCAAAAAGTGTTACAAAGCTTCATTTGTGGCTACTTAAGAGCCACCTACTTCTAGATTTCTTAGTTGTAGTTTCTATTTATTTTTTGCTTTAAGTTTTTTCCTTAATAAGATATTGATGTTTGCATGTTTCCTTGCAGGAATGCCTGAAAAGCGGATAGTATCACCAATGAAGTACTTGTATAAAGGATATCATCCCCTTCCAAGATTGGGAATAAGCACTAGGAAATAATAGATACAGACACTGGGAATGTAGACTAGAATGAATTCTTGGTGAGGTGTTCCCAACCAGCAAGGAGAATCAAAGATTGCACCTTCCTAGTCTTGTCAAGCCTGGTCAATGCAACAACACACCCGGTATCGGTCTTGTCCTATGAGATCATCATGACATTAGAAAACCACTAAACACCAAAGGAGAGGGTGGTTAAAAACATAGAAGGACAGGTGGTTCTTGACCTTAGGCCAGACAACATTGAAGATGTCTTCCATCTTTAGAAAGGTGTTGATAATTTCTATGAATTAACTATAGAGAAGGGCTTGATGTGGTTTAGAAACAAGACCCAGGAGGCTTATGATATTGCAAATCAAAATTACCTCATGCAGCCTCTCCCAAATAATAAGCTAGATAAAATAGACCTGAGAAGGGGATAATTGAAGGACAACATCCAAGTGACATTCACAATGATAAGCCGAGTATATGGACTAGAGGATACTTGAAGGATGACATCCAAGTGACAGTCACAATGATAAGCCGAGTATATGGACTACCTTAGTCCATCCAACTTGAGAGCTGGATGATCATGTTAATAGAAAAGATAAATGGATGCAAGGCCAAATTTGATTGGGCCACCATCTAGCTGGATGAGCCAGCTTTGGTGAGCTAAATGTATGGCCCTTCATTGTCTATCCACATTTCATAATAAGAGATGACATGCCTGAAAATATCTCAGATTACCGAATAGTGAATGATACATTCATCTTTGCAGTCATTAGGTCCATAGAAGGTGACTATGCAAAGAGATTATCAGAAGAAGTTGATGCTAGAATAAGGGTCATAGGGGCATATTATATACAATTTAGAACCTTCACATACATCAGAGTGGCAGGATCTACCCTGAGTCTGAAGAAACTACCCACGTACCCTTCTAATTGGGTAATCATTCTGGAAATAGCTAGGCATCTCGCAGATGCCTATGAACATATCAAGCATATATAAGAAGAAGTATTGCTAGGATTTCCCCATTTCCATAGGCCCCTATACTCTCCAGGATATGAAAAATTTCAAATCATTGGCCTTTGAGTGGGATGAGTGCCCACTCCAAACATATGCATGCATCCAGACCAGATTTGACACCATATGTACATACAACCATATCATTGGAAAATTCTACATCCACAAGCCACATATTGAAGATACCTAGATGAATTGTGTGGATGAATGCGAGGTGAGAATCAGAGATTATTGTAGGATGTCCCTCACATTAGCACAAACAGCCTTAGAGGTCAATATTCCCCCAAGGTTTGGGACAAAAATTTAGATAATGTGCTGGAGCCGCTCTATAATGATGACAAAATATACAATAGGCCTATCTTGAATGCAGAAATAGACAAAGAAGAGAATGTTAGTATTCAATTCAAAGAAAGGCGTGTAGTTAGAGAAACTATGGCATGAATCAACAAGCCTTATCAAATGGATCCTATTCCCATAAAGACACATATGGATCCACCCAAGAAGGCAAACAAGAAACACGGAGTGAGGCCTGCAATGCCCCGGTTTAAGAAGGCCCCACTCCAAAAATTGAGAACAGTATATGGGCATGAGCATGCAATAGAATATGGTTCCAACCCCAGACACAATACACCAAGGACCAAGATGATATGGAAAATAGATCCTCTTGTTGGACCATCACAAACCACCCAAGGAGAAGTCCCTACCACTTCTATCCCATATCCTACTACCACTGGAGAAATAAATAAGTTTTACAAGACAAAGAGAGGTTTTGCCTCTCCCTGATTAGAGACTATGGAGGAGGAACTGGAATTGGATGATGTACCCTTAGTCAAAAGGAAAAGATCTCAGGAAGCCTCTCAAAGGCAAAAGGAGACCACAAAGAAGCAAACAAAGGCTCAAAAGGAGCATGAAAATCATTTGGATACTCTTGGCTCAGATGAATTCCTCATGTCATATTTTGAGGGTCTAGAAGATTTTGAAGATCCAAGACATGATACACCTGACTCCATGGTAGGGATTAAGATAGAGGCACAGGTGCCCATAAATCC
Source organism: Thuja plicata (assembly GCA_018584345.1). NCBI lineage: Eukaryota > Viridiplantae > Streptophyta > Pinopsida > Cupressales > Cupressaceae > Thuja > Thuja plicata. The sequence continues at coordinate 59,647 of MU223252.1, read as the reverse complement.
TCAGGCTATCTCCACTCCACCTCAGTCCCAATTCAAAAAACCCGCACTAAACGTGTCTTTCACGGGATTGAATTCTAGCAACAATCAATGGTCAAAAACTCAAGATACTAATGCTGCCATAGACATAGAAGGGGACAAGATCTCAGGGGAAAGTGTAGCGCCAACTCCACCCCCTTACATTCCTACTCCACCACCCTCTCTCCCAAGTCCAATTCCTACTCCACCACCCTCTCTCCCAACTCACACACCAACTCCACCCCCTTCCATTTCCACTCCCCCATCTGCATTGCAGGCGCCAACTCCACCACCATCTATTCCTCTACCTTCCTCTAGACCGACTCCCCAAGTGTCAGTAAGTACAGAAGTTACACCTCCCCTTAAGACCACACTTGAATCCATGACAGGTCTTAATACAGAGATATCAATCAGTTCCTCCAAAGATGTAGGCAAAGATAAAAATGAACAAGAGCAACAAGGGAAGAAGAGAATGGAGAGCAAGAGAGAGAGGAAGGAAAATTAAATGAGGAGGAGAGGGGAGAAGAGGGTGAACATGAAGAAGAGTCACGTAGAGAGGATAGAGTGACCCCTAGTCCACAAAGGTTTGCTTCAGTCCTTCACATTGCTCGGTATAAGATAGTTACTGCCTTTAGTAAACCCACTTGGTTCACTAAAGAGATTAAGCCCCGAAAAAGGACTTACATAGACGAAGAGGATGAAGAAGACAGAGATATGTCATTCTTAGGGGAAATCCTTCCATCAAATGGAGACTAATATACTGGCAAGAACCATATCATACCTTACTCAAGACACCAAGGGTCATTGGAAGGCACAGGTGGCAGTTCCCTCTACCAGTGCATCTCAAGCGCAGATAATCCAAGAAGATTATACATTTGAAGAGTTGGATTTGGGAGAACCAACAAGAGAAGGAAGTAGGACTCTGGCAGCTTTAGGGCTCAAAAATGCTCTAGGATTCATGAGCAAAGATGAAGAAACTATCAAGTCCCTAACAGAGCAAAATGGGGCTCTGAAGAAATTCATCCATAAAATGGTGGGTCCCATTGACCCAAATTACCTAGAAGCCTCATTATAGGTCATACTAGAGAATAAGGTTACTCCATACTTGCCAACAGGTGTAACCCACTATTTCATTCAGGCAAGTGCTAAGTGGAAGAACAATTTTGAACAATGGGCAGAGAAGGTGACTAGGGATATCTTTCGGCCATTCAGGATTATACTTAAGGAAGCCACCAATTTGGTGGATCTTATGGAAGGAGATGGAGGATTAAACTCTAAATTGGCCAAATGGTAATCAAATCTGCATGATCTAAGGATAATCAAGAAGCAGTGCTTCCAAATTTTGGTCAAGATATATGAAGGTGAAGAGATATAAAACTTTAGTACCTGGACCAAAAGTATAGAAAAATCCACAAAGGTTCATGAGAAATATTTGGAGAAAGTGCATCAAAAGCATAAGGAAATTATGGAATGGGTGGAAGAAATAGAAAAAAAATTCACAGGTATTGACTTAGAGTTATACCGAGATGAGGATATGCAACTTTTATGCCCAACCAAAGAAGTGATACAAAAATTCAAAGGTATTCTGGCAGGAGTTGGCACCAAAGAGGGCCTACACCAACTTTTCTATTTCAAGGAAGATATGCAAAGGATGTCTGAACACGAAGAAGAGATCAAGTTCTTCACTTCTGAATTGCCCATTTTCATAGAGAAGCAAGAATGGCGCATTGCTAAAGTGAAAAGAAAAGAAGTAAACTCTAAGGAAGTACATAAAATAGTACAGAGATTGTGAGCTACTCATCCAGAGGTGTTCCCAAGCTGACTATCCAATCCAAACTTAAACATTTTTGGAGAAAATAATTATTTCATACTTAGCCATTTTTCAAAGGCTATTTTTTGACCTTTCGGCCTCTGAAAGTCCTAAATTTTGGGGGTCCCAAATTTTGGTTCCATACCTAGTCAAATTTGCACTTGTTAATTTTAGGGGCAAAGGTCGGGGTCTGAATTTTGGGCCATTTCAGCGTGAACACTTTTTTGCATGAAAATGAAATGTCAGATCAAGATAAGATCATATGGGTGCATAACTAAAGTTCATTTTTCAATGATTAAGGGTTTTCTATCAGTTCCCACCTTGAAGACAACCCCAGATGAAGATTCCAAGGGAGGACTCAGAGATCAAGAAGAAGACTCCAGTTACAAACAATGAACTTCAGCTCATCTCTTTCTTCTTTCTTAATGAGTTTGACCTTATTTTCATGGGCAAGCTGATTGTAAATGGATTAAGGATCCATGCAAGTAGTTTAGTATGAGTTTATCAATAGCTTTCTTTAGAAATCTTTAGTTTTAGTTTTTTTTCATTGTTTTTAGAGTTACGGATGCCCTAGTTTTGGGGTTCAGAGTTTGTAGATCACAACTCTATATATTGTAAGCAAAATAATGTATTAGGTTCAGAATCTTGATCCAATAAAGATCTACAATTTGTGCTTCATTCATGTTGTGATGCTTTTTTCTATCTATGCGAATTTAATGAATGTGTTTTTTCTTATTCATTCCTTTCAAAGAGCCAACTGTGTTTATTGTTTCTCGAATCTGCAGTTCTTTAAATTGGAGTTTGTTGTTGTTAATCTACCTTGTTGTGACGAATGTATGGGAAAGATCATCTTTTGGGTTCGATTATAAATCTCACTTGTGTGTGTGCACATCTTGGTGACTTCATGATTTGATATATTTTGAAAATCTTGCATGCGTAAATATATTTTCTCTCCAAATGATTGCATCTATTGGGTATATAATTGCGACGTGGTCTGATTTATATCTAGTGGGTTTCTCCAAATCTCTCCATCATTTGAATTTGCAAAGAAGGAATAACAATGGTTTATGTCCATTAGGATTTCATTTCCAGCAAAATTTACTTTATTCTTGTCACTCAACTCTTTTAAATTTTATGTCATAAATCTGAATCAATTGGAATTATCTTTAGATTTAAGCATAAATTTGCATCCTTAGGAAGTTACATACATTGATAAATCGGAAAATTTTAAATAAAAAAAAATGTTTAAGTTATTTTGCAGTTTGACGTCTTGAAAGTACTAGCAAAATTCTCCTTGTGAACATTCACATTTATCTTCAATTGAGTTACCAAGCCGGTTGTTCCACGACCATAGAGAACCTTGGAAATAACATCATTATTCTTTCAAGAGAGGAAATCGAATCTCAAGATCCTAGCAATTGACTTGTGTAAAAACAATGCTCAACCTTCCTCTTGCACCAAAGTATCTTTATGAGGAGAGGATTCATTACTACTCTTTTATGTTGCATCTCTATTGGGGAGATCACGCATAGGTGTATTGATGTTATCATTATCAACAAAAGATATCTTGGGAGAGGTATGAGTGTAATTTGTCTATGTTTCAACTATAGGAGATGTATCATGTAGGTGTAGCAAAGGTAGAGTATCCTTAAGAGAGGTAATATCATTCTCTTGCTTCCAAATATCCTTATGAGTAAGATGATCTTCAATCTTCAAGAGAGGGGCAAATTTAACTCATTAAGGCCTCATCTATAGAGGGAATGTTTTTTATTAAGGTAAAAGAAGGTTTTGAAGGGAACCCCGAAACCCTTTAACAAAGAAAAGAGAGGACAGGCAAGAAAGCCCAAAGAGCAACAGACTGTCCCCAAAAAAGGGGAACAGTCAACAATGGGTCAAAACCCAGATTTGGCAACAATTACATAAAGAACAAAAAAACACAAAACTGCTGGAAAGAAAACAGAAAGAAAGACCACCAGCACCAAAGTCATAGCACAGATTTCAGAAAGCTTTCAGATTCCACCAGCTAAGATTTCATTTTCATCACGTTCTCTCTCAGCTTCTGGAGATCCGGATCCTCATTCTTCTGCATCTTGGATCTAGTTCGAGTTCCTGGTCCCGAACGCTGGGAAGAAGCAGGGTGATCAACATTGTCTTTATTACTTTCCAGCCAATTGCTCAGAGAAACCAGATTCTCAAGAGTAGCCTTCATTCCAGTGTTTACCATCGTGAGCAAGTGTTTCAACATTTCTTCATTCCCATT
>MU223252.1:15287-37104 GCA_018584345.1 Thuja plicata | reverse complement strand
TATATACCCACCTCCTTGGCAGATACACAACCAAAGAAACAGCATGCCAGGAGCTCCAATACTAAGATCATTACTACCATGACTCCACTAATCCAGCCTGAACCCATCTTTCTAAAAAAGGAAAGCTACAAAATCACAACAGCGTAGCAATACTAATAGGTACAGAAAAGGTTCATCAAATTCTAAAAGGATTTTCTGCAACACAAAGGGCCTGTGAAGGGGAATCCTTATCCCCCACTGTCCTTTTTCTTAGCATGTATGTGATACTGTAAAAATAAACAAACAAAAAAGAAGGGCTCTGCAGTTGTAACAGATGTGTTAAACACTACAACATATATTAAATACCCTTATTATTTATGTTCATCCTCTTATGTATGTTTGTACTCTTGCATATTCTTCTGAAAGTTGGCTATCCTCACGGCCTGTGTGAGCCTATATCATTTTATCTTTCAGTTCCTTTCCTTGTATAGTATATATAAGTTATTTGGCATATATATACATGTAATCTTTAGATGTAGAAATTTATTTTCCTTTACATGTATCCTTTCATGAAATGAACACAAATTAAACAAGATCATCTAATAATACAAACTAGGGTACTATAGTCACCCATCTTGTAATTAGGTTACCAAATTGGAATGGGCATGAAAAATATGGTAACAAGAACCATTACTAAGGATTGAAAATAAGTCTAAAAGTCCCCAAACCTATTGTTCTATGTGTCCTTATTGCCTTTGTAATTTTGGTTCAACCCCTATAGGATGCCCAGGCCTAGAGGCCAAGGAAAGTACCCAAGAGCACTTGAAATAAAGATGAATGAAACCATTTTCCTTATGTGGGTAAACCCATATAAGTGTTCTTCCTTTGCATCACAACTCCTACTTGAGGATCCACAATCATGCATTTATGTTCAAGACTTTTTATTACCTTGGTCTTTTTGAATCTTAGGATGACATCTCAATTGGGAAAGGCAAACCAAAACCTTTCATAGACCAATCATAAAATATATGTACAGTTATAAAATTGCATGCCTTGAAATTTTATAACATAGAGCATAGTTTACTATGCTAAGGAACTATGTTCAATGTCAAATGTGTTATCAAGCAACAATGGTTCACATCTCGAACCTCACAAGATATTCAAGCTAGCATGTTATCAAAATAGAATGGCAGTGGTGATTCAATGCATCTACAGTCTACACAACATGGCCACATTGATCCAATAACAGAAAATACATTACAAATGCCAAGCTCGCGGTCTCAATGAAATAAATAGTATATAAAACAATATATGGTGCACAACAACAGCAAGCATGCAATGACAACAATAACATCATACATATATATGTATGTATATATGTATGTATATATGTATATGTATATGTATATATGTATGTATATATGTTTATATATGTGTGTGTGTATATATATATGTATGTATATATTTATATGTATATAACAAACAAAGCTCATAAGAGGGTCATGTGGTGCTCAAACAGTGAGCTCATAAACAATGCATGATGCCCTAGCTTGCAGCCCGCGAGCCATCAAGACATTTTCTCATAAAATGATCATAAATGGGGAGTACCACATAGTGAATATCAACAGAAAAACAAATTAAGAGAGATCAAACACTTCACACAATACCTTGAAGGTAATAGCAATGATGCCCTAGCTCTCAAAGTTCACGGGTCATCAAGGATTCCAAATGCAAAGATGTAAACAATGACAGTATTAAACACTGAGCTTGTGACATTAAATCAACAAATGCCATCAAAAATAAATTGAGTTAATGAGAAGACAAATCTCGAATGCCTACCTCAAGTCATGGCTGCCATATGAAGATCAAATGCTAAGGAACTATGTTATAAAATTTCAAGGCATGAAATTTGACCTCTGATTTGACCTTGATAATGTCCCCTCCATTGCTTATGCTTGATCATGATTTCCTTGTGTTGATGGGCATGGTGGGTTGCAACTATGGATGCATAATTATAGATGAGGATCAGTAATAGGGTGCCAGGAATTGCTTAGATCCTTTGGATTTAACCCCATCTTTTCCTTCCTTGCAGGTTTTGGATCATACAAGAGCATACTGGATTCAACCCTGGGTCAACACTTCATTACTTCAGGCAATGTCTGGTACCTTCATTATTTTTTTTCATCCACTTATGTATGTTTACATTCATTCATACTCTTCTGAAAATTGGCTATACTCATATTCTTCTTGTGTCTGAGTCTTCCAGCTATGATCAATTTAATATTGTAAATCTTGACATAGAATTCAATATCAACCTGTTGATATGATTAAAATGTGGGGGAGTCAAAGAAAATATATGTACAGTTATAAAACCTAAAGTAAAATTTATAAAGTAACGTCATTTATAAAACCTACCGTAACATGTCATTTTTTGTTTGACATTTTTTGTCACAACTAAAGAGTTCTCACCATGAGAAAATAGAGTGACCATTTACTATCAAAACCATATGTGCATATATAAACATTAAGTACAACATATCCAAATTTTTTTGCAGATATACACATTAAGGATCATGTCAGATAATACAAGGTAATTCAATCAAAATAGGGAGACAATCGCTAGATTGTTGTCTAACTTTCAAAGAGAAGGTGATGACAAATGTTATTGTCCATGCAAGAGTTGTAACGGCTTAAAGACAAGAAGAATCAAAATCAAAACAACAAAGAGACATTGTAGGGAGAATGGTCACATTAAAGGGGGGTTTGGTTATCATCATTTTTATATAGGTTGATCTCCCCAGTGTCGTACGTGATATGGACCACCACATCTCAGAGGAACATGGGGGTGTGAATATAGAGGAACATGGAGGTGTGAGTATTGAAGCTGAAGATCATGATCCCATGGAAGATGACGATCGTGCGCAGAAAACACATTTGAATATAATGGTATGAATGCATTGATCATTGACACGTTTGGTATTGGTGTTGCTAGTGCTGCTGATGATAATGATGATTATGATGAGGATGACATTGATGTCATCCATGATATACCTCTACTTGAGAAGGCAAACACGACCCTTTACAAAGGCTCCCAATCTACTATTCTCTCTGTTGTATTGTTGTTGGTGAATTTGAAGGTTATGAATGGTTTATCCAACATAACAATGTCACGTATGCTAAGGTTTGTCATATACGTCATTATAGTCTATAAAAGGTGAGACATATACCATTAAGATTGTTTATAGTAACGACTTATATTTTTTGTTCTATATTGATAGGTGAGTTTCTATTACCACCATCAAATGTTCTCCCTCGCTCGCACCGAGAATTATGTGCCACTCTGAAACATATTGGAATGGAGTATCAAGCAATTAATGCTTGTCCTGAAGATCATATTATTTATCATAAAGAACACGCAAATGCAACAAAATGTCCTGAATTCCATACGAGTAGATATCGAGATGATCAAATGACAAAAAGTGCCTCGCAAGGTTCTTCATTACATCCCCATTATTCCACGTCTGAAATGATTATTCAAGTGCAATAGCTTGGCACAATTTATGGATTACCATGCACGCAGCAGGAGTCGAGATGACATTATTCGAATGCATGTGGATGGTTAATTATGGACATAGAGGAAAAGTGGCCACACTTTAAAGAAGAACCTCAAAATCTCAGGCTTTCTCTGGCAGCAGACACTGTCAATCCATATGGAGAGATGAGATCTGTTTACTCGGTGTAGCCTGTTTTTATTATCAACAATAACCTTCCTCCATGGATGTCGATAAAGAGGGAGCACATTATGTTGGCAATGATTGTTCCAGGTATTTTATTATTTTATAGTTATCTACATTTAATTATAAGTCTTGAATTAAAATGGCCACAATAATTATCTGATGTTGTTGTTAATTCAACTAGGTAAGTACCAAGTAAAAGATATGAATGTATATATTGTGTTGCTTCGATGAGTTGTTGGTGTTATGGAATGGTTTCACTATGTATGACATCTCTAGACCAATTGGACAAATATAATTTCAATTCCATGCAATTCTTGTGTGGAAAATTCATGATGCTCTAGGGTTGACACATTTATGTGGTATGTTATGGTGAATTCTAGTTGTACGCGATAATTCTAATTCTAAAAATTAACATATTTAATCCAATTGTATCATTATCTTGTAGGTCTTCAAACAAAGGGAAAATTTTCATGTCTAATGTGTGGTCCAAAGATGAAATCTCATCATTCCAAAAGTTTAAGAAAGTAGGTGTTTGATGAGTATAGGCACTTCCTCCCCAGAAATCATAAGTATCAAAGTGCAGAAAAACATCTTTTTAATCGGAAAGAAGAGACTACATCAAAGCCCTGAAGAATGACACCTCACCTATGGTAGTTGGAATATAATATAATTTGAGGTAATATTGTTCCACCTAATGGTTGATGTTTGAAAATTATATATTTCAATTGTGTTTTGTTGGCTAATTTGTAGTTGATGATCTTGAAGGTCGTGAAGGCATCACTGACGAACTTCCAAAGGGACTAGAATGTTAGCCTAGAGAATTTAGTAGGTTGTCCTACTATAAAAAGATACAAATTGTGCATTTGTTTGATACTATGCACATTGGAAAGAATGTAATAGAGACACTGTGAAAAATATTGGATGGAAGGCGTGACAAAGAAAAACTTGGCATAATTTATAGTGACATTTATGATTCCAATCATGCAATGAAAAATATCATTGAATCAAATAGCAATGGAGACCGAATTAATGCAAGTGCTCTTCCTTGGTTATTAACAGAGCAACAAAGTAATGTCATAAAACAAGTCATACGAAAAATTTGATTTCCTACAGGACTTGTTGCAAATATAAGCAATCTCATATCAAAGAAAAGTGATTTTGGGTCAGGGATGAAAATGCATGATTGGCATACCTTCATCAAGATAAGTCACAGTCTTTTGTATTTACAATATATTTGTGTAATGACATTCAACTTTCATTGTATGAAATGATCAGTTGACAATTGTTGCAGTATTTGCTACCCCTATCGCTCCCAGAGAAATTTGACAATAATATCAAACAAGTGATATATGATCTTGGAAAATACATGAGGTAAGCAGTGATATTTGTTTAATATATCAAACAAGTAATATATTTTAAAGTCTCGTATTTATATATTTTTGTGTCTTGAATCCCTTGTAGGTGGTTATCATCTAGAGAAATTCATAAAGAAGATATAAAATATTGAAAGAAAATAATTCATCATCTAATGTGTGAAATGCAAAAGTGTTTACCTTCAACTTTTTTCAATGCACAAGAACACTACCTCATACACCAAGTTGAGGAGATTGAATTTTGTGGACCTATACAAACTAGGTCAATGTGGATAGTTGAGAGACACTTTAAATTTTTGAAGGGTTTGGTACAAAAAAGAGTATGTCTCAAGGGTTCTATGGTTGAGGGATATATGGTATACCAAATGATGGTGTACATTACTCAATATCTTCCTAATCTTGCAACAAAGACCCATAGAGATTGCATTTGGGATCTTGACTTCATTAAAAATTTTGAAGGGGAGTACTTGGTGGGCAACAGTAGATTTAGGAAACTGAAAGGTAATAAATTAGGAGATGTTATTGTAGTTAATTAATTCTTAATCTTCAAAATAAATATGTTTTAAGTCATCTATTTACTTTTGTACAGTTGTTAAAGAGTGGGATGCAATACATTTTTTTATTGTAAACAATCAAGATTGGATGACGGTATGGATTGAACGATGTCAATGTAGGATTTGAGATATACAAATCCACAGAACACCAAGAACACCTGCATGCAAATAACTTGTTACAGGAGAGAAGCAAAAAGAGGAAAAAGAAGAGCTCAAAAGTTGCTCAAAATGTAAGAGAAAAATTATAATCTGAATTAATAAAAAATGAGCTACAAAGTTCAACTTATAAAGGTGAACAAAACCCTAAAACTAGAAAATCTAGGTTGCACATTAATAATTAATATAAATATTAATTATAATGCACCTAAGAGATAGCTTAAGTAAACTAGAGTAATAAACAACTTGATTAATTAAATTAATGTGATCTAATTAATAAGTGTAGACATATAATTACTTTGACACCCCCCTTAAGCGAAGCATGGGAGGTAAGATAACCTAGAACAGCTATGAAAGTAGTAAAAAATGGGTCCCGGCAACAAGGCCTGATCAGGCACCCAAGCACAACTAAATCTATGTAAAGCAGAGAAACAGAGAAAACCACATGGGAAAAACCATACTCCAAGAAGAGATAGAAAAAAATGCAGATAAGAATGGCTCAAGAGACTCTCTCAAAACCATAAGTACAATCAAACCTCCCATGAGAGAGGGATGAGACACCAAAGCCCCCCAGAATGATGGAACCCCTGTAGGAATGATCAAACCAATGGAAACCCAATGTGGAAGAAATAGAGGCACAAAACAATAAGGAAACCCCTGAATGAGAGGTGAAACCGGAAGGCCTAACTGGTGCCCAAAGGAGAATGAATGAGACTCCTGGAATGGAATCCCCAATGAAGGTGAGCCAATAGATTAGTTGAATCTATCAGGTGGGAGGAGATGAATGTCCTCGGATATGCCCTCAACAACTGGAGTGGAAGGCTCGGTGCAGGGAGTGACCATAACAAGGACTACTGAAGAAGAATCATGCTGAACAAATGTAGGCGCAGCAGGAGGAGGTGGTGGAGAAGCCACAACACTAATCTCAGGAGCAACACAGAAGTTTAGGTGACTCGACTTATTCTCACTAGGAACTCGTGAAGTAGGAGAGATATTATTCGACACTGGAGATGTTGGACCAAAATGGGAGAAGGAGTATAGGTGGGTGGCATGATCAAATGTCCTTGTAGCAACAATGTGGCCAGTCGCACTATCTCTGATGTGTATAGAATTTGTAGTGAACTCGATTGTCTTCTCTGTCCCACTATGAGTAATCTAATAAATAGAGACAAGGTTCGATGACAAGGATGGAACACATAGTACATCGTGGAATGCCCCACCATCAATGTCAATAGAACCCTTCCCACACACATGCATAACAGTTTCATTCCCCATCAAGATGTGTGGGGTAGGAGAGGCCGTATTTGATGAGAAGGAACTCTGAGAAGATGCCATATGATGTGAAGCACCAAAATCCAGCATCCACCTAGAGGATTGAGCTATAGTAGATGCACATAAGGCATGACCCTTTCTGTTGTCTAACTCATTTGCATGAGAAGATGATGAAGAAGACCAGTGAGAAGAGGAAGAGGGAATATCAATCTTGCTCTTATGAAGAAGATTTTTCAAATCAGCAATCTGTTGGGCATATCCATCTACCTTCTTCTGAAAGCACTGAGACTCATCATGATTGGGCTTATTGCAATAAGCACACTTAGGTTTTTTGGTCTTTGATTTCCCCTTATGTGAAGGAGGTGATCCATGCCTTGGTTGCTTTACCATCTTCATGGAAGTTGGAGCAGAAATAGAAATCCATAAAACGCCAAGAACACCTGCATGCAAATAACCTGTTACAAGAGAGAAGCAGAAAGAGGAAAAAGAAGAACTCTGAAGTTGCTCAAAATGTGAGAGCGAAATTATAATCTAAATTAATGAAAAAGGAACTACAAAGTTCAACCTATAAAGGTGAATGAAACCCTAAAACTAGAAAATCTAGGTTGCACATTAATAATTAATATAAATATTATTATAATACACCTAAGAGATAGCTTAAGTAAACTAGAGTAATAAACAACTTAATTAATTAAATCAATGTGATCTAATTAACAAGTGTGCACATATAATTACTCTAACAGTCAAAATTATGGTCATAGATTAAAATAAGAATTTGTGTCTTCATTGGCTAGACAAGCTCATCGTAATGGAGATCCCAATGTTACACAAAAGGAAATAGATTTAGCATATGGTTTAAGAGATCACCAGGTACTTATAATTTGTTAATCAACCGTATGTTTTTCAACTCGTGATGTAATAATTTATACATGTTTGACATTATTGTAGGTGAAACACCACAAGGCTATGTTATGCAATGGTTATACACTTCGCATCAAAAATTTGGATGACACAAAGAGAACTTGTGATTATGGGATAAGTGCAATCTTCCATGTGACCAATAATTCATCTAGAATGACTTACATCCTCAAGAGTCACAAAATTGATACTATGATATTTTGGTTGATATACCTTACTATGACTTTAACTCCTTCAAATTAGTTCTCTTCGTCGTGAAATGGTACAGACTATGACTCTTTCAAAATGATCTTGATAGAACTATTATTGAACATGACAATGGATTTCCAATGATTAATACAAGGTTGTTTGAGCCAGTTGGGGAAGAGCACTATGTTCTTCCAAGCCAATGTGAGCAGGTATTTTACTCAGAGGTTCTACATAAACCGGGTTGGTCATTTGTTGTTAGACATGAACTAAGAAGAAGGTCGATAAAGTATACTGTGATGAAAAATAAGATACCAAGGAAGAGGAAGAAGTGGAAGATGATGTAGATGATGATCACAATCGAGAGTTAGTCGAAGAAGAATATGAAGAAGAAGACGATGATGATGCTGCTACTAATCACGATGATGATGAGGAGGAGGAGGATGACGATGATGATGATGTTGATGATGACGATGATGACGATAGTGGTTGTGACGATGTCATCGACGATGATGATCTTGATGATGAGATGGATGAAGAAGAATATCAATGACATGAATGAAACGTACAATTATGGAAGATGTTTGGCATGTTTTAACGATTGTTTTGGGTTGAAATTTGCACTTTTTCCAATAATATGCTTAGGGTTTCATATAAATGGCATTTTTGGTTTTAGCGTGAATATCTAAATACTCTTATTCACCTTGTTTTGTATGTCCTACTTATATCTTTGATATTTTGTTAAGAGAAATTTCATTCTAAAAGAGTGTATTTTTGTATATCATGTTAGTAATAACTGAGAGGGGGCTGAATCAGTGGCCTCAAAAATATTCCAATAATCAACCCTTAAAACTTAGTAACACAATATTAAGCCTCTAGTTATCTTCAGTCTATAAGATGAATGCCTACAAATACTTTTATCAAATTACTACTGCTCGAAATGCTTTGTAAAACCTTCTACTGTATGTTTATCGAAAAGTAGTCTGTTAATTTACCGAAAGATAGTAAATTATCTAGAGTATACTAATCAATCCAATTAAGCTATGTGTAATGAAAAACACTAAAGTAATGACTCATAAACACATTGACACGTGGATTTTTAACGTGGAGACCTTGTTAAGGGAAAAACCACTTGAGATCGGTAACCCACAATTTTCACTCTTCTAAAGTGAGCTCAGTGAAAAGCCAACCCTGTTAAAGGTTACAAACACACTATTAGGTGTGACCTTGTTAGAGGATTTAAAAGTTTAGTCTGTCACTTGATAGCGGGCATCTCTATGCTACCTTCCTTGATCAAACACTCACTTGGCATGTCAATAAGTATCTGGCATTTCATGCTATCTTCATGATCAAACTTTTTGATACTCCTTGAGATGTATCTCAATATAGAAAGGATCTTTAAATCCCACTCAGTTAAGAGACTTTCTGAATCAATGGTTAAACTTAAATAGTATGATTTGTTCACATATACAACTTATACTTGTAGATTTTTAGATTTATTGTAATCTCATAAAACTATTATGATCAATATATCTTTGATTATACCTTTGCTCCACTTTTATTTTGCTCGGTGATTCTATGCTTTGTTGCTTGGTTTCTGCAGAAAACTTTAGCTCTTTCCTTAGCTTGATTGATCAGCACTGTATGAATTTTCTCTTCATCAATTTCTCTTCAGCATCCTCTTTTCATTCATTTACCAACACAATTTGTAATGAATTGAGTTGTCTCTAGACATGATATCACCGTTATTAGGTTCTTGATTTTCTTGAACTTGGTGTGATCCACAATCCTCGCCAATTATATTCAAAGCAAAACTCATGTTTTATCTCACTGAGATCTTCTTTCCAACTGGACAAAATAGCTTTAAATCATTTACTTATCTTTGGCTTATCTTGTTGATGAAAATAATGATAACTACTAGTTAAGTCTATATTTAGCTCTGCCAGCTAGATATTTTGTTGTTTCTGAACTCAAGATAATTTCGGTGTTTAACTCTTTCACAGCTTCGATCAACACTCCAGTTCTCCTCGGGATTCTCTGTCAGTTTACACTATGTCTTTAGCTGTTGGGTATGCTTGTGATTCTGCTCGTCGATGTTCTTGCTCAGGCATCACTTTCACTTGAATATCGGTGATCTCTGTCTATTGGGTTTCACTGACCGTTAGTGTTTGAAGTCACATAGTGAATACTTGTCTTATATGCATTACAGAAAGCATAATCTTTATATCTCTTATTCTCTAAAGTATTTGACACTTTTATTATAATCAATTATATTATATCAAGTTGACATCAATGACAATACAATCCATTAACTGATTTAATGTCTTGCATTATCCTTCTGCATTTCGGTGATCAACTTAACATCTTCAAACATTCAATCAGTTACATGTCATCAATCTCTCCCTTTGGCATTGATATCAACATACTATATTATCATACTATAATGTCACTAATACAATATGAAATATACAGTTTCATCAAGTTTTCCTAATGTAACTATTACAAATGTGTGGCTCTCAGTAAGCTCAAATAGCTTAGATTTGTTTCTTGCAGAGTGGTCATCTTCAAACTTTAATCTCTTTATTGGATAGATGTAGAATATTTTGTCTCTGTTCTGATATGTGCTCTGCCTTGATTGTTCCTCTTCTTGATAATCTCTTTTTCCTTTGACATCAATCTTTCTCTTTGTTTGAACTCTCTCCCTTTGTTACTTCTCTCCCTTAGATGGATATTTCATATGTAATCAATTTCTCTCCCTTAGAATATTTATTAACTTCTTCCTTCTGATTCTCAGGAACTTCAGTTCATGGATAATGATATAATCTTTTCTGATCAATGAGATAACCTTTCCCTTATGATGATGAAATAATTTCTCCCTTTATATCATCTCTCCCTTTGTATGATAAAGACCTTTTATGATAATGAGAAGATCATCTCTCCCTTTGACAACAATGCCAAACAACAACAACAAAAATACTCCTCTTTTTTTAATCATTTCCATCCTTTACATAATATATTCCTTGAATTTCCCTATCCATCAGTATTACAATGTCTCTGGTGTTTGGTGTAGATTTTACCTTGTTGTGTACAGATGTATCTGTTGCTGTCCATTTTAGTGTTTGCATCAACATGACTGATTTTCAGATTTGGTATAGGTTGATGCAACCTCTTAGTCAGCTTACTGACCGATAGACAAGGGTTGGACTCCTAGTCTCTGTCTCAGATACTCAAATGTATCCTTCGGTAATGGCTTTGTGAATATATCAGCTAATTGTTCCTTTGATTGAACATATTCCAGTGTCACTTCTTCTGCTTGTACTTGTTCTCTCAAATAGTGATACTTGATAGCAATATGCTTAGTCTTAGCATGCATGACTATATTTTTAGAAATGTTTATTGCACTGGTATTATCACAGTAGATAATTACTGGTTCAAGAATCTTCATATTCATACCTTCTATCAATTGTTTGATCCATGCAATATTTGAGCAATTAGCAGGATCAGCCACATATTTTGCTTCTGCAGTAGACTGAGAGATGCATCCTTGCTTCTTTCTTATCCATGTGACAAGTCTGTCACCCATGAAGAATGCTCATCTAGTTGTCTTCTTTCGATCATCAATGTTTCCAGCCCAATCAGTGTCTATACAGACTTGTAGCTCAAATTTTCCTTCTCTTTTATACCATAAGCCATAGTCCTCGATGTTTTTCAGATATCTCAAAATTCTTTTGACAGCCGTCATAAGTGATTCTTTGGGATTAGCAGAGAAGCTTGCAACTATCCTCACTGTGTGTGTTATATATGGTCTAGTATGAACAACATACATCAGTTTTCCAATCATTAATCTATATAAGGTTTGGTTTACCTCATTTGTCTTATCTTCTTTTTCCAGCTTGCATCCAGCATCCATAGGTGTTCCAACTAGTTTAGAATCTTCCATTTTGAATATCTTCAGCACTTCCTTGATGTATTTCAACTGAGTGATATAAATGGCTGCATCTTGTTGAAGAATCTATAGACCAAGAAAGAATTTGATCTCCCCAAACATAGATTTCAAATTCCTTTCTCATTTCATTAGCAAATAATTTGCATAACAATTCATTTCCACCAAAAATGATATCATCAACAAAAATTTCAGTAATTAGAATATTACCATCAGTATCTTCTTTTAAGTATAGATTGCTATTTTCACTTGTTCTAAGAAATTTTATGCTAATGAGATAGGAGTGAAGCCTTTCAAACCAGGCTCTAGGTGCTTGTTCCATACAAGGCTTTGTGTAGTCTACATACCATGAATATCTTGTCTGGATCAACAAACCCTTCTTTTTGTTCAATGTATACCTCTTCTTCAAGTATTCCATTTAGGAATGTAGATTTGACATCCATCTAGTATACTTTGAATCCTTTAAATGCAGCATAAGCAAATAAGATTCTAACTCCTTCTAGTCTAGCAACGGGTGCAAAGGTTTCACCATAGTCAATACCTTCTTCTTGTGCATATCCCTTGCATACTAATCTTTCTTTGTTTCTAGCGACTTCTCCATTCTCATTCAGCTTGTTTCTGAATATCCATTTTGTACCGATACATTCTTATCATCTAGTCTTAGTACTAGTGTCCATGCATTGTTCTTCTCTATCTGTTCTATTTCTTCATTCATATCACTGACCCATTCTTCATTTTCAAGTGCATTATAAATAGATTTAGGCTCCAAATCACAAAGTAAACATCTTGTGTTCAGCGACTTACTTCTTGTTTGTGTTCCAGCCTTCTTGTCACCTATGATTTGATTCTATGGATGATGTCTTCTAACATACTTGGAAAGTTTCGGTTCATATCTTTGTTCATCATTCTGATCATCTTCTTAACCTTCATTCTCACCTTCATTGTTCTGAACATCATCTTGAGTATTATCCTGATTTTTGATTATTGCAGCCTGATTCTCGGGTGCAATGTTTTGATGCTTGGGAGTGACACGCTGTTGCTCGGGTAGCATGTCAGGTTTTGTATAAACAAACCTATTGTAGTCCTCTGGTTCCTTTTTGCTTTCCTTTTCATTATTTTCTGCAAATTCATCTATTTTCACATTTACACTTTAAATTATTTTGTTAGATGACTTGTTAAGGCATTTATAAGCCTTGCTTTTGATTGAGTACCCTAGAAATATACCTTCATCACTTTTGGAGTCAAGTTTTCCGTTTCTATCATCCTTCAAAATATAACATTGACTACCAAAGATTCTGAAGTAGCTTACATTGGGTGTATGACCATACCAAAACTCATATGGTGTCTTCTTTGTGTCCTTCTTCAATTGTACTCTGTTTAATGTGTAGACAGCAGTACTGACAGCTTCCCTCCAGAAATTTTGAGTGATGCTTTTCTCAATCATCAATGTTCTTGCACAGTCAACAATTGATTTGTTTCTCCCTTCAGCAATTCCATTTTTTTGTGGTGTTCTCAGTGCTGAAACCTATCTTTTAATTCCATGCTCATTGTAATAGTCAGTGAATTCTTCTGAATTAAATTCCCCTCCTCTATCTAACCTTAAGCATTTCAATTTATTTTCACTTTTTTTTTCTACCATAGCCTTATACCATTTAAACATCTTAAATGCTTATGATTTATCTTTTAAAAATATGATTGTCATCATTCTAGAATAATCATCAACAAAGAGAATAAAATACCTATCTCCATAGTAGCTCTTTGTCCTTATACGTCCACATAGACCTGTATGGACTAATTCTAGAATTTCATTAGATGTATGGGTTTTTCTCTTTAAACTAGACTTTGTCATCTTACCTTTTTGACAATTTTTGCACATGATATGCTCGGGTTTAGTCATTGTCGATAAACCTCTGACATTCCTTTTGTTGCTTATCTTTATCATGTTGTCAAAGTTCACATGACACAATATTTTGTGCCACAACCATATATCTTTATTTCTAGCCATCAAACAAGTGGTGTTAGTGTCACCAAGATAGAAAAGGTTACCTTTTGTCTATTCACCAGTACCAATCAACCTTCCTGATTCATTGAAGATCTTTGCCTTCTTATTTTCAAATGCTACTCTATGACCTGAATTGTTCAACTGAGAAACACTTAAAATTGTAATTCAGTCCTTTAACCCAGTAAGCATTTTCACATTTAATCAGGTTATTCAACATTATGGTTCCTTTACCTTCAACTGGACAAGGTGTATCATTTCCCATTCTCGCTAAACCACCATTATAGTATTCAAAAGTCTCAAACTTTTGTTTATCACCGATCATATGGTAAGTGCAACCACTATCTATGAACCAGACATCATTTTTACTAACTTTAGATATGAGTACAGTTTCTACATACCTTTCTTCATCTTCATCTGAATCATCTTTCATGGCTACAAATACCATCTCTATGTCTTCTTCTAATTCGGTGTCGGTGTCATCAGCTCTATTCTCAGCTAGGTAACAAGCTTTCTTCCCTTTGTCCTTGTAGTCTCGGGTATCTCTCTTGTTAGATTGTTGATTGCTTCGGTAACCCCTATTATCACTTCTATCAAACTTCTTCTCATATGATCTGTCATTTCCTTTGTCATCTTTTCTTCGGTTTGGACATCTTGCAGCAAAGTGTCCAACCTCTTTAAAATTGAAACATACAAGTGGTAACTTACCTTTATATTTACATTTTCCTCTCTACAATATTCTTTCCATTAGTGCTTCAATCTCATCAAGTCCTTGATCCTCATTATCACTGTCACTATCATTTCTAACAGCATGTCTATGACTTGAATTACTTATCTTTAAAGAAGACTTGAATGCAGATTCTATAGATGATAAGACACTATTATCAAAGTTGTTCATCTCAAATGATATTAGTCTACCAATCAGACTATCTAGAGTAACTGTATTGTTTGCAACTGCTCTCATTTCTTGAATAGCAGAAACTCTAATAGGATATACATGCAATAAGGTTCTTAATATTTTACTTACCATTGTCTCCTCTTCAAGTGTACCTCCAACTCCTCGGATAGCATTGACTACCTCTTTTATTCTGCAGCTATAATGAGTAATGTTTTCTCCTTCTTTCATCCTTAGGTCATCAAACCTCCCTCTTAGGCTTTATGCCTTTGCTCTTAGTACATTAGCATATCCTCCATGTACCAGCTTCAACTTATCCCACATTTTTTCAGCAGAGGTGCAGGTTTTGACATCTTCAAACTCAACATTAGAGAGTGATAATGCAAGTTATATCATCATGCAATTATGCTCATGCTTAACTCTTAATTGTTCAAGAGTATGAGGTCGTGTAGGCAGCACATATTCATTATCTAAGTATTGAACAATATCATTTCCAATACCTGATAGGTGGAGTCTTATTCTGGTTTGCCATTATTCAAAGTTATCTTTATTCAACTTGGGCACATCTTGTCTGTTCATCTTGCAATCTTTTGCTTGAGCTGTTAAACTCCCTTTCTAAGCACACAAGCTCTGATACCAATTGTTAGTAATAACTAAGAGGGGGAGTGAATCAGTGGCCTCAAAAATATTCCAACAATCAACCCTTAAAACTTAGTACCACAATATTAAGCCTCTAGTTATCTTCAGTCCTATAAGATGAATGCCTCCAAATACTTTTATCAAATTACTACTGCTCGGAATGCTTTGGAAAACCTTCTACTGTATGTTTACTAAAAAGTAGTCTATTAATTTACCAAAAGACAGTAAATTATCTAGAGTATACCAATCAATCCAATTAAGCTATGTGTAATGCAAAATACTAAAGTAATGACTCAAACACATCAACACATGGATTTTTAACGTGGAAACCCTATTAAAGGAAAAACCACTGGGGACCGGTAACCCAAAATTTTCACTCTTCTGAAGTGATCTCGGTGAAGATCCAACCCTATTAAAGGTTACAAACACACTGTTAGGTGTGACCTTGTTAGAGGATTTAAAAGTTTAATCTGTCACTTGATATCAGGCATCTTTATGCTACCTTCCTTGATCAAACACTCACTTGGCCTATCAATAGGTATCTGGCATTTCATGCTATCTTTGTGATCAAACATTTTGATACTCCTTGGGATGTATCTCAATATAGAAAGGATCTTTAAATCCTGCTCTGTTAAGAGACTTTCTAAATCAATGGTTAAACTGGAACAGTATGATCTGTTCACATATACAACTTATAATTGTAGATTTCCAAATCTATTGTAATCTCATAAAACTATTCTGATCAATATATCTTTGTTTATACCTTTGCTCCACTTTGATTCTTCTCAGTGATGTTGTGCTCTGTTGCTCAGTGTCCGCAGAAAAATTTAGCTCTTTCCTTAGCTTGATTGATCAGCACTATATGAAGTTGTTCTTCATTGGTTTCTCTTCAGCATCCTCTTTTCATTCATTCACCCACACAATTCATAATGAATTGAGTTGTCTCTTTATAGACATGTTATCACTATTATTAGGTTCTTTATTTTCTTGAACTTGGCATGATCCACAATCCTCGCCAATTAGATTTAAAGCAAAACTCATGTTTATCTCGCTGAGATCTTCTTGTAAACTGGACAAAATCACTTTAAATCATTTACTTGTCTTTGGCTTATCTTGTCGATTAAAACAATGATAACTACCAGTTAAGTCTATATTTAGCTCTGCCAGCTAGATATTTTTCCATTTCTGAGCTCAAGTTAATTTTGGGGTTTAACTCTTTGACAGCTTCGTTCAACACTCCAGTTCTCCTCGGGCTTCTCTGTCGGTTTACACTATGTCTCTAGCCGTCAGGTATGCTTGTGATTCTTCTCATCGGTAATGCTCTTCGATGTTCTTGCTTGGGCATCACTGTGACTTGACTGTCGGTAATCTCTATCCGTTAGGTTTCACTGACCTCTGGTGTTTGAAGTCACATTATGAATACTTATCTTATATGCATTACAGAAAGCATGATCTTTATCTCTCTGATCCTCTAAAGTATTTGACACTCTGATTATAACCAATTAGATTATATCAATTTGACATCAATGACAATACAATCCATTAACTGATTTAATGTCTTGCATTATCCTTTTGCATTTTGGTGATCAACTTAACATCTTCAAACATTCAATCAGTTAAATGTCATCATATCAATGTATTTGATCTAAATATTATCTTATGAGATTTGCTTCTGATAATTTTCTATTTCCTTGCACATCAATAATGTTAAATCACAGGAGATTCTCGTTGTTCCCTACAATGGAGTGAGATAATTCTGAAAGTATAAATAGATAATTTTAACAATGTATAATGTCCTTCACAAGATGTAATAAAAACACTGGCAAGGAACGAGAACTATTTGACAAAATGCCATAACAGTGGTGTCTCATGAAATGTTGAGATGTTCAGTTATATGCAATGCTTAGATATTCAAAATATTTTAGGATAAATAAATAGTTTTAACATTCCTTCACAAGATGTAAAAAAACTATGGAATGAACTATGTTTGTCTAATTATGTTTGTCTGATTATATAACGATTATCTTTTGTCAGGTATCCCACACAGTCTTATGGATTGTCAGGTACCATTTGTAAAATATCTCTCTCGTTGCCACCAATCTCTCTCATTTCATGAAGTGCAGGTACCAGCAAATAGGTATTTGTCAGATTTGTCTTCCTTGAGCGAGGAAAATGTAGGAATGGAAGAATAAAGTGAGACATTTAGTATGTCTAAATCAAGGAGATTGACTCGAGGTCAAAAGATCAGAAAGAATTTCAATAAATGCATGGAATTTTTCCTTGCTCAAGGGGGGTTGTGTTCTTATGATGATGAGAGAAAAGGCCCTCTAGGTACAAACATCTACAGAAACAATGGGTCCCCGATGAACTTCCTTCAATAAACACAGATTTTTGTGTTAGAGAGAGGATATATCGCATACCACCGTCTTCATTACATGGTTTGGGCTTATTTTCCATGGATGGCATAAAGGTCTCTTACAACAAAGTTGCCAAATTGATGGATTATGTTAGACCTTGTTATGATTATAGTAGTTGGATGTAGATTGTTAGATATAAAAAAGTATGTGTAGGTATGCACTTGTAGAAAATTAAATACAACAAAAAGTCAGTGAACAAAGTAAAATAGTAGCTATATACGTTGACGAAAGGCCAAAAGCATCAAGGAATATTGCAGGTTTTATAAACAGTACATGACCTGCGTCAACTAAGAAGCAACCCAATTGCATATATAAGGTGCGCAAGGGAAATCGTGTATTTGTATGTGCAATCAAATCAATACGTAGAGGCAAAGAGCTGTTTATCGATTACAATTTGAATTGCATAGATACAAAAAAAAAACTCACTATCATGGACGAGGTGGTACGCACTATGCAGCATTTAAAATTGTTTAAATTTTTAAAAACTATCTCTTCTTTTAATTGAAGCATTCTGATAATTGTCTATTATTCAACGTAACTTAGAATAAGAACACATGTGTTTTAACATGTCTCAATGATTTTTTTTAAATACAGGGCTATAGTACAGATCAAAAACCACATGATACGCATGACGATGATGGTTCTCATGGGACTTCTTCTTCTCAACAAGTAAAACTCATTATTGTTGTATAAATGCACATACAAGAAAAATGTTAATGCATATTTTTGTTATGTTTTATTCTTCACTACTATTTTGGATTGCTTTTAAATAAAGTGCTAATAATATTGTTCTCACAAACGAGTGTTGATCATAAAAAGGGAAAGGAATAAGTAGTCCACAAGGAGCCGTAGGATGGGCAGAATCCATTCATTGTTGATTTTTCATCAGACGTCGATCTTGTGGTTGCACTACAAAAGGTCCTTCATGCAATTTCAAGAGAGTTAACTCGATTGGCAGATATTCAACCTCAGACTCCTAAAATACTAATGAGAGAGGATGAGTTGGCTCACCGTGTTCGAACTTATACAATAAGTATTAATGTAGTTTTTAATTATAACAAAAGTTCAATAATTGTTTTTATAGTATACTCTTTTATTTATGTCATTAGCTAAAATACATATGTGTTATTTTTACAGAGGATGCAAAAAACATTAAAGGGCCATGTCCTAGATGCAGATACTTCAAGTTTCATGTAGATCGCATGTTCTATCCTCCACTTGTGTTTTTCTCAAACAATTTTTTTTTTAATAGCTCTAACATTCTTGTCCGTGGTTGTCCATATTTTTTTATGCTCTAACAATCTTATTTTTTAGCACCTACTATTGATCCTATATTGAGTACGTTGCTTGGTACAAGGATCAGAAGAACAGAGGTACTGTCAGCTGCAATGTTGGCTACACGTAGCATGGCCACAGATGCGATGGCAATGCCTATTATTGGTAATTAGATTCCTCTTTTTCTCTCTCATTTATCATGTGTTTATTTCACTTGAACTATTCTTTCTTAGGGGGCATTTGTAATATTGGATTCATTTTATGTAGGAGATGATGAGGAAATTCCTGGATGTACTCGTGTTAGATGTACATTAACAATAGAGAATTGTGATCAATTGCTCGTGACCATTGAAGATGGACTTCCCGTGAGAGTAGCCCAAATTCTTTTACTATACAATATTATACTCATAATGTAATGTACTAACCCCCGGTGTAGTCCCTTGCAATAACTAATAATCCCGTTATTATTTTACAGGAAATAATCTATTTTATGAAAAACTTAATGATGAATGTTTGTGCATTTTCGGGCCGATGGTACGCACATGGTATCATATTTTGATTTTATTGCTAGATCAGATTTCCTTTCATCCCTTTCTTCAAGTATATTAAAAGGTAGCTTCACTTCATGTATTAATCTAACAATTTTTTTTTCTTAAAAGGTAACAATCACAAGATAAAGAGTTAAAGGATAAACTCTTAACTCTATGATAAAACTTTTTGGACCCAATGCCTTTCAAAGACTTAGGCTCCTTGAGAAACTGGGCCAAAATTTGAAGTATATTAGGGACAACTACAGGTCCCAAATAGAATGCAACCCTTATTACGAGTGGTCCCCCTATGTTCCTATTAATGAGTGGGAGAATCTTAAAAGGGATGCACTTGAGAGATGCGCAATACATGGTGGAAAAATAGTATCACCCGAGGAAAGAAGGTACATGATAATCTTAATAATGAAATTATGTATTATTTACTCTTTGTACTTATGTGATCTAACATACTTCAAACATCACACAGGTTTCCTAACACATCAAAGGCAACAGAAGCAAGAAACTAAAGCACGGGCAACACAAGCTCGGCTCGGGTGGATATTCAAAACTTGTTGCACGAATTGTAAGTAATAGTAAATCAAAAACCGTATGCAAATATTTATAAATTGTAATCAATTTAGTTTTGATGGAATTCACTACAATAAAAATGTAGGGCTTGGATTTCAAACAAAAGATTTCAAAAGAGGACAAGAAAGTAGGCTACAAACAAGGCTATACAGTTGGCTGAACGATTTCGATCAATGAGTGTGCAAGGTTCTTCTGGTGGATTTTTTGAACAGGTAAATAATCCAATTGATTTTTATTTCAAGTTGAATACTTTACCAATTACCGTATTTGATGTTAAGTTTCAACATAAAGTGAATATATTTGTTTTAAGTAAGGAAACAATGATTATATATTTGTTTAAAACTTTAAAGTGAATATATTTATATGTATTAAATTGAATGATTAACATTTATCAGTATTTGTCTTGTATTTATATGTATATATTGTCGATAAATGCACTAATTATTTACATTGGAACGCAGCCTACCGATCCTGAAACACCATCCGAGCACGACGGAGTTGTCGATTCGGATGTGCATTGTAGTACTCAAGGTATACATTTTCTATTTGAATTTTGATTATTGATTTATTAATACATATAAACATTTTAAATTGAATTTGGTGTAGTAATAAAAATTTAATTATAATGTGTTGGGATTAATAAAACATTTTGTATTGCAGTTGTAGGGGATGTAGACATTCCCGATGAATGTGTTGAGGTTCAAGCTGCTAGGCAAGATGTGGTTGCACAAGGTAAAGAGTGTCACATTTATGTTTTTTAAAGTACTGAAAAGCTTGTAACAATTATGATAATATGTTTTTAAATTAACCCCGATTATGATAATATGTTTTTAATTTAACCCTTTTATTTGTTACTGCAGAGGACCCGCCTTTGCAAAGGACAATGAGATCACGTGCACAAGCGAGAAGAAATGATGATGCTAAGATGGATATGCCCCTGCAAGAATACAGGGAAGCAGACAAAAATAAAAAGTCAAAAAAGAAATGATTCTCATTTAATATGCAACTTATTTGATAATGACTAATGTTTATGTCTCGATGTTGTAATAATAAAATTATTATAGTTACTCTTATTTTTAAAGGTATATTTTGGTAGTTGAATTTTTAGTCAATTTGAGTAGTGAGGTTAGTATAATTGCACTTTTACAACTTGTCAAGTTGCGGTTTAATAGACATTAATATTAGTAGTTCAATTCATATGCTAGGAAGGCATGATATGATTAAATTATATTCATGGTATACTAATATGTTAGATTTTAAGATAAGTGGTCATAGAATTAGGTAATATGTATCTCCTCTCATACAATTATAAATCTTGTAGGTTTGGGATCATGGATATTACCTTAATATCTTACAAGA
>MU223251.1:2578303-2591357 GCA_018584345.1 Thuja plicata | reverse complement strand
CCAAATTTATTACAATAATGACATTGGATGTTAGACTTATCATACCTTTCTCCTTGATGAAGGTTGTGAGGATGGCTGCTCCCCCTTCCTCTTGTTGATGTGAAATGGGTTTGTGAGCTTGATGTCAATCTTCTACTCGCAAATTGTGAATTTCCTCTTCCTCCTCTAGGTGTAAAACATCCTCTGCCTCTGGTGTAATCTGATCTTCCAAATGAAATTTGAGTCTTGAATGCACTCTCTAATGATGACGTTCCTGAATGATTCAACCTTTGTTCATGTGATAAGAGTGATCCCATTAACTCATCTATTGATAGCTAGAAGAGATCCTTGGATTCCTCAATGGCTGCAACTCTTGAATCAAACTTATTTGGTAGACTTCGAAGTATTTTCTCTATAACTTGTTGATCTCCAAGGGTTTCTCCATAAGATCTAATCTGATTTACTATTCCCATAGCTTGAGTGAAAAATGAATCTATTGAATCTAAATTTTTCATTTGTAAGTTTTCAAAATCTCTTCTAAGATTTTGTAACCTTGAAGTTTTTACCTTGCCTATACCTTGATATGTTGATTACAAATTGTCCCATGCCTGCTTTGATCTTGTGGCAGCAGCAACCTTTGGGAATATTGATTCCTCCACTTCTTGCTGAATAAAAAACATTGCCTTAGCATCTTTTTTCTTATTTTCCTTCAACAAATCCTTATCAGCTTGTGAAAGAGCTTGATATGCTTGCTGGTCTGCTGGTTCAGGAAACCCACTTTCAACTAAATCCCAAACATCCTGAGAACGAAAAAGGGTCTTCATTTTGATGCTCCAACAATCATAATTTTTTCCATTAAAGGTTGGAATTTGAGGTTGAGAAATACTTCCACTGATTCCTTCCATGATTTACCAGTAAAACTCTCTCTTGTAAAAAGTACAAACCCTTTTCTTCCTTTTCTCACATAACAGCTATATCTCCTCCTTAGATCTTCAACTTTTCTCTGATTTGCCCTTCACCCACAATGAAATCTGTCCAAGAAACAATGCCCAAATGTCTTTTTTTTGCTCTGATACCAGTTTGTTGAAAGCAGAGGCACACAAAAGACAACAGAGATAAACAACAAATACAGAAATATAAAAGAGAATAACTGTATAGATTCTTCAATTGAAATCTGGTTACATAAAGAGTTTTCTATTAGAGCTGCTAGTGCTCTGATTCATCCAAAAATAGAGTTCTTCTTTCTGCTCATAACATACACCCAAAAATAGAGTATTTCCATTTTAAAACTTAACATTATTGTTCTGGAGAAGTTTCCATAAATCACCACGAAGGAACAGTCTAGATGCATCGACAATGAGACTTGAAAGATAAAGGAAGAAAAAGGAATAAATGTGGTGGTTGGAGAAGATAACAAATGGCAAGGGAGATTAAACAGAAAATAGCTGGAGGTCCACGTCACTCCACATACACCAACAATTCATAGTAGATGCTTTTCTAGACTTGTGACTTCTTTAATAATGATAAACATTGACAATATGCCAATATCTGTACTTGTTATTTGTCGTTGAAATGAGTGTTTGTTAACAATTGTAAGCATTGAATATGTCAGTAGATCGAATATTACTTATCAACATGTAGATAGTGGAGACCGAGAACACAACAAATCAATTTGCAAGTTTTTGATATATGGAAACTTTGTATGTATTTGGCAATACATTTTAAGCATTATTTTGGAGGAGGAATCAAGTGACGGTTGTGATTGGATGGGTTTTATTATGGTTTGTATTGAGAGGTTATATTGTGTTAATGTGAATATTGTGTTGTAAATCAATCTTGTTTATTAGAAATGAGTTTCTTTGAAATATTATTTTTGAGATATGGATCAATGAAATAGACTTCAAAATCATAGTTAAATTTTGATAAAACATTATAATCAAACACTAAAAAAATATATCTTTACGAGTAAATGAGCTAAAAACTTTCTTTAATGAATGGTTCATAAGACATAACTAATGTTAAAGGTTTTACAAATAGGGAAGGAAGTTAAATGAAGAAACACTATCGAAAAGCTTTCAAGAAGGCTCAATGTTACACCCCTATAGGCATCACCAATTGTAATAAATCTCAAATGGATGATCATGAGATATGGGTTCATGTAAACTACTACTCATGAAATATGGATCAATGAGATTGATTAAATAAACTATGTAATTCAACCAAAATAAAAGTAAAAAATTATTATTTTTTAGGATAAAATTCCTAATGCTAAAGATGTAACTTTTGAGGAAAATGAAAGAATAAAACTTTTTTTCAATAGATCAAAATATTTGAGGACAATGGAGGGATATAGTAATATGAAACTAGTAATAGTAATATTTTTATTCTTTGAAACTCATTCCCACTATTTATATACAAAAATTCAGTGGAAAATAAGAACATGGATTTTAAAAAGAGGTGTTTTTATTTTTTACTTCTATTTTTTTGGCATAAGTTCATCCCATATCATGTATTTTTATATGATTAGATTATGTTTGTATCGAGGAAGAAGATTGGTCTATATGATAGCATGTACAAATGATTTAGAAAGGCCCTTTTCTTTCATTTTATTAAGAAGCAACAACATGAAAAAGAGCTTTACAGCCAAGAATTTTTAGAATCTAGGAATGTCTATTTCTAGAGCTATGCGCTAAGATTCTATTGTAAAACTTAAAGTTATCAAGAGAAATAAAATTAGAAGAAAAAAAACTCCTTAGCACACAGGAAAAGCTCAATATTACCAAAAACTATGGGTGTCCAAGAATCTATCACCCAACGATGAAGATCCAAAAGAGAAGGCTAGAAACCAAAAAATCTACAAACCAACCCACAATGTTGATAGAAGTCCACATTGTCCACCACATCAAGGCTACACATTGGATAGATGAGGCCATGGTATAGACAAGAGGTTGAGTTTTTCCTTTGAAGGGAGAGTGATAGAATATTTGTGAACACAAGCAAAGGTTCATTCACTAGCACCACAAATTTGGGAGGGAACCCCTCAATTGTAACTGTAAATGAGTTTTCACCATTTCACTAAAGAGAGCTTTTGCCTTTGCTTTATTTTCCCTGTTTGCGGTGTTTTTGGTTAAAATGCAGGGTGTGATTGCAATCTCTCACCATGAAAGACATTTTGGAGGTAGCATTCTCTTCTTTCTATTTAAGTCTACGCTTGAGTGCCAAGTGTTTACTGAGTGCTAACTACATTACCTTTTTTCTTGTGGGTTCATGCTTTACTAAGTGATACACATAATCATCTCATAGGTAGTTGAAGAGGTTCAATTTTCTTTTGAAAATAGCTTCTTCCCCTGAGTGACATGTGTCTTTCTTATTGCAACCGAATTCTTCCATGTGTCTTGCATCTGTGAACTCGATTCTTTCTCATTTTTGGTGTATTTTTGCAGTTTGGTAGTTGCAGAGAAAATGGCAAAGGATCTAGTTTTGTTAATAGATCATGTGCTATTTGCCTTCCTTTCAAGGCTAGTGATGGAGGTTGCAAATTCTTAGCTTAGCAGAGTATGCCACGTGGCACAATTTAAAAAAAAATGTTTGTTGGAGTCAAAGCAGTTTCTTAGCTAGTATATGATAGAGAACATTGTAATATGAACATGACCTTTATAGGTATTAAAAAGATTATTTTTGCAAGCCTTAAAATTGTAGTGTGCATTTGAATCTATAATATAATCAACCGTGCTTCAAGCCCTTTGGTCTCTTTAAGATTCATTGTTTCATTAATTTTTTATGTATTATCTTCTTACTTTAGTGTATGCATCTTTGGTTTCTACTTAATAGATTATGCTACAAGATTTTATGTTCTGAAATTATCCTCATATGATTCACTCTATGTCATATGTTTGAAAGGTTTTTCATATATCTGTGATAGTGTCTAACACATATTTATTTAAAATTTGCCTTGATATTACATTTCTCATGATAGCCTATACATTCATTCTTAAGTATTCTAAAAGCTTGGTGTATCACCTTTTTAGTAATTTACAATATCTCTTACCCTTCTCCCCCCACAAAAATGAAGATTCGGCTTGTAAAATGTTAGAGGTCGCTTAGTGAAATAGCATCAGGTCCACCATTCATTAAAATTACCATAGGTTGTTTATCTATAATAAATTTTAGATATCAAAAGTAACGTTAGCAGACCCAACAGTAGGTCACTTAGAAGAGTACCTAGTGAGAACTACACTAGGAAAAAACCCCCCACACTAGTAGTGCACAAGTTAGATTGAGTGGCACCCAACACACCTTCACTGCAAATAGCAATACTATCAACACCCGACACCCGCACCTGGGAACAAATAGAGGTCTGGGGTGGGCCTGGGAACCACTCTAGCAATAGGCAAATTCAAATCGCAAGATGGGTGAGAAATGACAACGACAAATGGCTTCATTTTTAGTGTTTCAACCATAGAGAAAGAACTAAGTCTTTTAATAGATTATTTATACTATCCACAAAGAAAAATAATAATAATAAAATGAACTATATTATAAAATAATGACCTCAATAAGGAATGATAATATTTGACCCTTCATTAGATAAATAAGAACATAGAATTACTTCAAAATATACACAAACACTAGAAAATAAGTGAAGCACCTAAAATTTGAATAGCTTAACTTAATAATAGATTATTTAATTCTTAATTGATATATATCACAAACCATAAAATTCTAAGAATGTATGGACCTTGAAACACTCAAAGTCCAATAACTATGAAGGGCCTTAAATGAAATGATTTATTTATCTTTCATAATGACTCTAATATATTCATCTTGTTAGAATTTTTCTAATATCTGCATCTTGTTAGGAATTTTCACTATGAATCCAATATTTTTACCAAATTGCAAAGTTTCCTCATATCTCCTCTTCTGTTCGCTACTATCACAAAGCTCATCATGAGTTGCATATCCCAGTTTACCAATGTGAAGTCGAATACTTTTCCTACTTGCACAAAAATTAAAAGTTAGAAATATTCCATCAAGTATAGTAAATATTTCAATATGTACCCTTTCAATATGGATTTTGGCCGATTTTGCATGTCTTTGTTATAATCAAAATAGTCAGAATTGTAGGAGTATCAATTGAGATAAGGTTGTCCCGACTATGAATTATATAATACGTTTCCTAAATGTTGTCTTGTACAAATAAGAAGACGTGTACGGGCAGTCAATCAAACTTATTTGACAAATAGAAGAGAAATTCGATGGAATGCTCACCTTTACTATTAACCTAAATTAACGTTCTCCTTTATTAGCAATAATATTTTACTTTTACTTTTCCAAATATTTGTGGTAGACTGAGTAAATGAGGCCAAGTCATGGAATTACCAATTCAAGAGAACGCCTCACAAATGCCATCAAATTCTCTATTTATAATACGAAGGAAATTTGAAAGTATAATTAAAGTACAATTTTCAAATTTATTTTCAAGGACTTCCTTAAAGTTCTATAATAGTGATGCAATAAACTAGATCAGAAGTGAATATTGGACAATCGATTTGGTTAGTAAGAAGATAGAATGAGGAGAAGCATATTCACTTAATTTAATTTAAATCAAGATAATTTTAAATTTCTAAAGATTCTTTTACTGTCATTTATATACTTAATTTTAGGATTTATTAATTGATGTTTCCATTTCTCTTATGTACAAGGTTATCATATAATTGATAATATTTTGATATTTTTTCCTTGGGTATGTTCAATTTACTATTTATGGATGATAGAAAACTATTCTAAGGTGTAAACAAATTTTCATGATCTACTTTTCTATAAGATTGATCACAAGATCAAAATGTGCATATAAATTTTGAATAAGATAAATCAAAAGAAGCTCCCTCCTTGTCAAGTCGTGTCGCACACATTTTCAATAGACTTTCAAATTTTACCTTTTTCTTAATATTCATTGTGAAATAAACATTTAAACCATATTTTATTTATTATTCACAAGACAATTTACTATGAAAAATGGTCCATTTATCATTAACCACCTTGACTTGGTGATGAGGATACTATTCATTTGGCTTGCATTCACATACTATGAAAATTTAAAGTGCAGAAAAGACTCACTTGTTGGGAAGTTGATATCACTAAATTGTGTTCATGCTTAGATCAACTTACCAAATATATATACATCAATAAGGCCAAATTATGGGTGTAGCAGAAATCTATGACAATTTATCTAGTAATAAAAGAGAGAGTCTCACACATATGAAATTGACATTCAAAATCCAAGCATAAAAGTGAAGTTTCTAAAATGTAAATTTTCTAAAATGCATAGATATAATTTTAGACTTTGGTAAATTTTGACCTGATATGGAAAACAAATATTTAATCAAAATATGTTCTTTTTGACAATAATGAGATCATGTTCTAATGAGAATGACAATTTGCACCTTACATGTTTGGTGATTGTCCTAACCTCAACATAATATTATCATTTTAAATAGATAATGAATACATATGATATTTTAGCCAAAAGTATTTAAAAGTCAAGAATACTTAAAATTTATTACCAATTGAAATGAAATAAAAAACTAAAAAATTGATTAAATTTTTTAATCATCTGCTAATTATTCAAAACAATCATGCATATCACTCAAAACATAATAAAAGGTGCATGTTCAATGAAGCCCACAAAAGAATCACTAATAACCATAGAGGGAGTCCATATCACAAATACCCAAAAATCAAATTGTATTAGTAATCAAGTATACAAGTGAATTTTTTATATTTTATAATTTTCTTTTTATTGATAAAAGGTGTCTATTGAACAAAATGTAATAAGAATATAAATTAGTAAGAGTTAGAGACTTTTTCAAGAAAGTTTGTTAGACTAAAAGTAACAATTTCAAAATAGATTACATATAGAAAAATGAATTACAAAGAGATTAGATAGAGATAAATAATTTACGACTATTAAAATAAATTTAAATTGATCTAAGACTAAAGACATATTACAATAATGTTATGCCCTGCATCCCCGTCCCTACATTTTGTGTGCAAAATGTTGGGTCCCCCCTTTTTTTTTCACTTTGCTTTTTGCTGCGGCTTTGCCTTGTCTTTTCTTTTTGCTTTCTTTCTCTGGGGTTTTCTTCCCCGGTGTGTGTTGTTTTCTTGTTTTGTTTGTTTCTCTCTGGGATCCTGGATCCCGGAGGTTGCCTTTTGGTTGGAAACTTGATTCTGGACTCCGGGATTCTTTGTGATGACGTTCCCAAGTCCGAGAACATCATTGTGAGGAATCCCCGGGCCCGGAGTCCGGGTGTTTTGCTTAACCTGAAATCTCCGGAGTGAGGAGGATTAATTTTTACCGCGGGTATAAATAGACTCGCCTGTCATTTTCACACTTACCGTGACTAAAATCTTTGAGCACTTAGAGCGAAATAGAGTGATTTTCAAAGCAATTAGCAGAGAATTTATAGAAAGATTTGTGATAATCAAAACTTAACACCTTCTATTGTTCTCAGACGTACGCTAGTGCTCCGTGGTGGTGATCTTGATAGCTTGACGATTTGAAGCTGTTGCAGAGTTCTCCTGGTAATCTTCCCTTCCTCCGCCTTCTACGTTTTCAGGTTGGTTTCTCTACTTCCCTCCTCTTCGCTTTGCTTTCATTTTCTGGTTTTTATTTTGGTTGGCTTGTTTTTGTTTGCGTTTGCTTTGTTTCTCTGTTGTTCCTTTGGTCTTCTAGTTTTGCTGCTTGCTGGTGGCTCGGCTCTGCCAGAAGGTTGTCCGCCTTCTGCGCAGGTGTAGATAGTTTGTAAATATTTTGTGAATAGCCTGTAGATAACATGTATATAATGTAAATAGCTGTATATTCTTGTTTCAGCTTTGTCTGGTTTTTCCCGCGGGAGTCATCCGCGTGTAAATTTATGTATATATGTATATTTCTGTAACTAACCCTTGTATATATCCCTCCTTTCCATGTATATAACCTTTGGCTCTCTGTATATCCTTTCGGGTGGCTCGACAAGCTGGTCGAGTCACCCTTGCTGTTGGTTTTTCGCTTCAAGTTTGCTTCGAGGCAGAAAACCACCTGTTTGAAACTCAGCTCTTGGCTGGTTTCAAACAGGCAGTTTTCTCTCTCCTCCATTAAGGCTGTCAGAGCCTCATTTATTTTCCATGCGCGCAATTACTTATGGCCAAGTGGCTTTCCCTTTTCGCACGTTCGAACAGTCGACTCCGTCGCCAGTGCCATCCCATCCATTCAATGCTAGCGCACGTGGCATCCATGTGGACCTGCTTCCACATTCTTTACTAACGGTCACTTCTCCGGGCTTCGGGTCCCTTTCCATCATTCATCCCATGTCTTTTTCAAGTGTGATAAAATTTCCCAGACCCGGAGATATAATAAGAAAATGCTAATTTTATGTTTTGCTTTTCGGATACTTATGCAAAAAAACTAACTTTTCAAGAAAAGCAAACGACGCGGTGGTAAGAACTTCGGACCCCGGAGTTACTGATTTATTTTGATAAATATGTTCTGACGGTCGCTTTGTCCCATAGGTCCAGACTTCACTTTACAACCATGTCTGAAGCATCCGCCTCATCTCCTCCCGAAAGTCCGGAGTTGCCATCCACAACCGAGACCAGGGCAGCGGCAAAGTCAAAAATAGAGAAGGCCCTGGAAAAGCTGCCCCTCACCATGAAGTACATGCAGGGTGAGGAGATTGTGGGCTCAAAGATTAAGTCCTAGGTAAAATTGATGACCGACCCCAGTGTCATAACTTGGGCAGAAATGTAGGCTCTAGTAAAGATAATGCATATATAGCGACAGGCTGGAGACACAATTGCAACCAACGTCGGAGGTTCCAGAACTCTTTAGGCGGCTTTCTTCCCATGCTCCATGTAGTCTCCGAAGCTTGTTCTTACTCTGGCGGCCCACTATAATTCTTCTATCCGGGCCGTCATGTTAGCACCAGCAGAACCTATGGGGTTCCCCACTCCACTAGTGTCCCTTGACCCAGTTACTTTCCAAGCAGGCTTGGGTATCCCGCAATTTGACAGGTCCTCGGTGGTCACAAGGACCGATGCCTTGAAATAATTCAACCAACTGGAGGATGCCGCCTGGGTGTACATGAACATCCACTGGCTAAAGGTCCCAAAGAGGGATCCAAGAAGAATGAAGATAGATATCCCCCGCTCCGAATTCAAGGAAAGCATCCAAATGGGGATGATAGCATTGGCCCGGGTATTTGGGCAGCCCTCCGCCCAGGAAATTGCAAAGTGGATGTACTATTTCCTCCTGGGAATCTCCACTAAGGGAGAGTTCTTCGACTAGGAAACCATTATCTCCAACCATGTCGACTCCCAGTTCTGACAGCTGAACGAGAATAAGAAGTTCTATATGACTTCTTATGTTTTCTGGGCTTTGGCCCAACAAAGGCCCCACTCCAATGGCCTACTTACAGATGGCATTCTCAGACTTGGCCAGGGACAGAAAGCACCGTGGGACCATTTCCCACAGATCCAATGGGAAGCCAGCTTCTCTAGTTACTGCCGGGTAAACGACTCCTTCGTTTACTATCATTTGCTCACACCCACCCGGGATGACGGATACAGCCTGTCTACTGAGGTGATGAAATTGGTTAGTAGTTATGGGCACTACTACATCTAGTTCTAGCAGCACACTTACATTAGGGTCGCCGGCTTCTTCGGGAAACCCTACTTGTTGCCCAAACATTATGGGGACAAGATCGTGCTGCTGGAATACTCCCGACAGATGATGGAATTACATGCCTTCTTGGCCCTCAAGAAGGTCCCCAATGTTTCATTCCCAATCTCATGTGGGAACTACACCTGCACTATGACCGCCGTAAAGGAGGAAAATAATGAGCTTCAATGTGACAACTTGCAGGAATTTTATCTGGCGCAGAAAAATTTTGATCTACATGGCAGAATTGCAACGGCAGTGCCCCAGGTTTCAGAGCCCCACCACGCACACATAGAAGACTTCTGGGCAGATCGCCAGGATGATATGGATGTGCGTAGGCAGCATTATGACAGAATGACGACCGGAATGATGCAGGAGCTAAAGCTCCGGAGGTTCCCGATGGGCTTTTCAGATGATGTCCCCACTATAGATCCCCAGTACAAAGAAAAGGGGATCGACAAAATGCCCCTGGTGCCAATGAATTGGGGTGTCCAGGAGGACCACACAATTGAGGACTTCACTCGGGAGGTGGTCGAGAGGATTCATGCCTATTTTAAGAAGGCATGCCCCGGGAGTGTGCGCCTAGCCTCCCGGTCGGTAACAAAAGCACCACCAACGGTACCAAGGTTGACTCCGGGGGCCGGGACTTCTGCGCAAGGCACAAATAAAGGAAAGGGGATAGAGACAACTCCCCCCACGTAGCAATTCCCCATTCAAGAACATATTAGGAAATCTGTAGTGGCCTCCCAACAAATGAGGGAGCAATTGATCACAAGGCTTGCCACTCCCCCGCTGATGGCCGGACTAATCCATCCTCCTTCCTCCCCATCACTGGCAGCCTTAATAGCGAAGGAGACGGGGGTGGATCCTCTGGAGGCAGCAGCAATAGCAGATGCGGGGCCGCCTTTGATCACCTAGAGGAAGAGAAAGCACATAAAACAGCCCAAGGCAGAACCAGCGCCCAGGGCTTCCCTCCCAAAAGAAGTAGAGATCCTTTCTTCTAGTTCCCCGGAACCGGAGAAGGAAACAGAATAGGCAGACATCCCAGCCAGTCCCCCTCCAGAAGAGGAGTTTGACATGTTTGCAGCCGATGAGTTCAGAAATCTACAAGGGGGTGATACACAAGTGGGGACAGAAGTCCCGGAGTAAGAACAAGAGGCTGTGGGTCCGAAAGACCGGGAAGAAGCTGCGGGACAAGAAGAGAAGCAAACAGAAGAAAAGAGGCCAGAACTAGAGATTATCTCCGGGGTCTTAGGAACAGAAGGTCCGGCAGTGGACCAACAACTACCAAATGAACAGAAGGCATCCGCTGGGGAACCCAGACCTGGAACTTTGGGACCAACTATAACCCCAGCCGCCGTGTTCCCAAGGCCACCCCCGGGAGAACCCTTCAGGCAGGTAATCACAGCAGCCCAAACTCTAAATCTTGGCCCGATACCTCCCCTACTATCAACAGATGAGGAAGAGGAGCAACATGAAGAAGAGATCCCCGAGGAAGCCGACCAAGGTCTAGACACAACAATTGACATTCGAGACCAGGCTGAGGAGATAGAAATTGAAGATGTCACTACAGAAGAGGTTCTAGTAGGGAGGGAAACAGAGGAAATACCTATTGAAAAGGAGCAGCCACCACCGGACACCAGGAGAGGATCTGAAGAATAAATTCTGGCAGGGAGGCCACCTCTCCCACCTCCATGGTTGGCGAAGAGTAGAAAAAGGAAAGCCCAATCCGCTCCAACAGTGCCTATCTCCCTGGCCGAAATGATGGCCTTGGCTTAGGCCCCGCCAAAAGCGAAGAAGGCCCGGACAGTTCATACTCTTCGAACTGGGCCGACGGAGAAACAGTTGCGGTAGTGGCAATGCCTCCCCCAGACGCCGATGAAGCGACCGCAGATCCCACAGATTACAATATCGCAGAGGTACCCTTAGGCAAAAGAGGAAAGCAGGGTGAAGTCGACCTGCTGAAGGAAGCGGCAAGGGTAGTGGAGGCCCGATACGAAAAGGAGGCCCAGAGGCTCAAGGCAGAAAAGGAGAAGAATGCAAACCTCATGGGGTTGCTTACAGAGCTGGCCTGACCCCTCAATGCCGCCCCTCCACAGACCTACACATCAGAGGAATTACCGCAGAGCGACATAGACTCCCTGCGAGTAATGAAAAAGAAGGCTCAGGCTGTAGACAAATGGGTTGCTCTACAGGTAGGAAACACCCGGCGTTTCCTAGCGGCCACTCTCCCAGATTTATATACGACCCAATAGATTATTTTGCAGGCGGAAGCACTGATTGAGCAGTGGGAGATTGACGCCGAGAATTACCAGGCGTGGAAAGTAGAGTTCGAAGAGCTCCTCACCCTGGGAGATGACATAATTTCTGAATCCGAAATTCTGGGTGAGGAATCATTTGATTTTGTAAAGGCTCAGCACTCCAGACTGGACCTCACATTGGAGGTAACCAAGCAACTAGTAGAGTCTTTACAGGATAAGGTAAACACATTAAAGCATTCTTCCAATTTGTACAAGGCATTTGTAATAAAGGCCTCCGGGGTTGATCCCCTTGGCACAAATACTTATACCCCTGAGGAGTCAGTGTTGGGGAATTTTGATGAAAGAATGGCATCTCGGTATCAATCCTCAGAGTGAATGGATGGAGCCCGAATGGAAAAGCTGACCAAAATGGTGCTTAAGGGCCATGATGCCGCCAGGATGGCAGATGAGTTCCGAAATAATACTCCAGATTTGGCGGAACAAGTTGAAGTGGCCAGACACAGAAGGGCCAGCCTAAGGAAGATTGATGAAGATGGCATTTTCCACATCCTTCAGGCCTTCAACGATAATAAACAGCCTTGAGCGTTCTCCAGGAACCGGGGAAATTTGGGCTTTAAGCATTCTTTATTCTTTTGGGGACGTAAGTTCCTGGATCTCGGAGTTCCGGATCCAAAATTATGTATTCTTTAAAGTGATCCGTGTCCCGGTCCCCGAGGCCGACCGGTCACTTTCAGAGGCGGTTAATAAAGACTGTCAGAGGGTAGTTGGACACATCAAGAGGCGTTGGCTCGACAGTTGGCTTCTGACAGGGTGATCTTCT
Organism: Thuja plicata; assembly: GCA_018584345.1. NCBI lineage: Eukaryota > Viridiplantae > Streptophyta > Pinopsida > Cupressales > Cupressaceae > Thuja > Thuja plicata. Next base: position 2,578,600 of record MU223251.1, on the reverse strand, counting down.
CGAGGTGCCGTTCAAAGGTACACTTGGTGCATTGGAGATAGGGTGCCGCATTTCCCATTTATGAGGCATGTAGCCTTGGTCCCCGGGGGACCTACTCTCTTCTTTCTTCTCTCTGGCTCTCTTCTTGAGGCCGATTCTTTCGATGTATATTCTTGTCTTTTTCTTTTGATATGGCAGACCTATTCTGTCTCCAGGTCTTTTGTAGGGTGGCGCAGGTAGTACCGGCCCCCAGATATTGTATTTTATTAAAGCACAGTAAAATAGGGTTAGGGTTAGAAAGAGTTGTATAAATAGGCA
>MU223251.1:2563951-2578251 GCA_018584345.1 Thuja plicata | reverse complement strand
GTTGCAGAGCTCAATGCTCCATTGTTATGTTCTTGATAGTTAGATGCTCCCTTGGAGCCACCATTGTATCACGCACCAGTGCTTGCTGGACTACATTAATGAAGAAGGAAGGACTCTTGGCAATGAAGTTGTTAACGTCTCTGCTTCTGAGTTAATGGTATTTCATGTTTTGATATTCTGTATCTCCTTCACTCTGATATGTTAAAGTAGATTAACGACCTCTTTATTTCCGCTACTGATAAAATGCTAACTGATGGTTGTGTATTTCTTCAGTATTTAGTGTAGTCTTTCAGAGTGTTGTTGATGTTCCAGACTTTTTTTTAATATGACTATAGTTAGATAAGCGTTTCTAACCGTGCAAGATCCTTTTTATTTTTATTTTCTAAGTGTGAAATACTCTGGAAAACCCTTACTATTCTGAATCTCTGGGAGAATGAGTTGAAGTAACCAGCTATCCCCCTCAAAAACAGTCACCTCTCCCAACCAAGCCCCGCACCGTCGTGACCCAACACCCAGATGCTTGAAGGCCCAGAGGATTTATTTCCCCCGGACAACCTTTATAGGCGGAGTTGGCCGATTTCTCCGGATCCCGGTGACAACTTATGACTATCGGCGGACCCGGTCAGCAAAACCCCGTCAATAGAAACTGGCGCTAGAAGGAGGGCATGAACTCATCCCCCTCCCAAGATTCTGATTTTACACCTCTTGAGGGTTCCCCGAGTTGTAGTTTTAGGAGACAAGCCTTTAGTGGGATTGGGTCCTTTTCCCCTGCTAAATTTGAAAGATTCCTTAGGTCTGCTCCGAATCCCGGAGGGTTTGTCCAACTCGAGCCTCCTACTTGAAAGAAGCGAATGTCGAAAGTTATACCAGCCACTGTTGTCTGGGGTTCTACCACACCTCTGAATACCCAAACTCCCCAGACGGCCCCGGGAACCAGTACTCAAACTACCTAGCATATAGCTCCCCCAATGGCTGCATACTTTGGAAACACTGGGTCCCCAATGGGCACTTTTCCGGGTGCAATCAATGACTTACCTTCTCACCCGGAGAAGATTTTCCCGCGATATGAGCACTTGGGCTTACGGACCGCAGAAGAACATTTACAGGCATACAAAGATGCCATGAATTGACACCAGATCCAGCATGAAGATGTTGTGACCCGCATGTTTCCCTTGTTCTTGGGACAAAGAGAGTTGAACTGGTACCTGAACCTGCCCGCCAACTCCATAAACACTTGGCAGGATATGGAAGATGCCTTCTTGGCTGCCTTTCGCATGCATGTGGACCCAGCATGGTCCCATAGCCAGTTCATCTCCATCAGAAAGGAACCCAATGAGCCTCTCGCAGCATTCAACCATAGGTTCCAGCGTGCCTTGAAGAGGTGCACAGGCCCTTTTGTCCCATCACCAGATGTTACCATATAGACATACCTCAACGTGATGGACCCTTTTGTTGCCACTCTCCTCTAGAGAACAACCTCTCCGAGCAACCGGGATACTTTGGCAAAAGTCTACAATCTGGCCTTAGAGTTGTCCCGTGGTCTCAATAAGTCCCCGGGCGGGATTGGACAAAACACACCTTTCAACATGATCCCCGGTGGAACTGCATATGCCGGGGGTTACAATCTCAATCTGGCAATAGGTACCCCCTCGATGGCGATGAATCCCCCGCCACCTTTGATAGACCAACAGGCGCGATATGTTTACCCTTCCCAGACCCAAATGACACCGAGTCCAGAAGTCTTCCCTTGGAATCAGCCACAATAGACACAATAGACTCAGACACAACCATCTGGAGTGCCCTTCTTCCAGTCATCCGGGGCCGGAGGATTGCCTCCCTCAACTCCGGTGAATCCTGTTGCCTTCCTGGGAAGCCAACAACTACCACAACCATCCCATTGTGACGCTAACACTCAGTTGACCACCAAGGTTGAATCCCTCCGGCGAATGCTATCCACTCTGACCATGGACATGGGTCAACTAAAGGCTGGGTCTTACGCGCCCCAAAACTCAAATTCCCAGAGGGGAAATATCTTCTCCAGCCAGCAAAACAACAATGTCAGGGGGAGAAACTTCAACAATGGGCCTCGGCCAAATCAACAACAATGGAATAATAACGCTAACACCGGAGGCCCACCTCTAAACCAAAACACTAACCAAAATGGTGTTGGACCATCCTATTTTACTCCAGTCGCAGAATTCTAGCCTATGACTAATTGGTGTCGGCTGCATGATACAGGTTCGCACAATGAGGTAAATTGTGCCACTTTGGAGAAAGTCATAATGATCTCCCAGCTGGACAGGCAGCAATCACAAGATACCGCTCCCCCAGAGCCCCCTGTCCAAGAGTAGACCCACAGTGCCTTCACTTGTGATACCATCTTCTTCGGTGCTTCTGAAGAAGATGAAGAAGAATCTAAATTACAGGGATTCTTTGATGAATCCATTTCGCCCTTTGAGGCCAACGCCTTTACCAACCCGCAGACTCCATACAATACCCAGAGTTAGGCGGGTAAAGGACCAGCTTACACGCCCGTACCTCCTACCAAAGATCCCCCTCCTCCCCGAAACAACTCAACTGACCGACCCGTCCCTCCAAAAGGTCCTATCCCTAACCAAGCGAAAGACCTTATAGAGGAAAGTCGCCCGTTCCCGGCAGGGAGGTTTGATATCACGAAGGCATTAGAGCAGACCACCACCTCCATGACCCTGATAGAGGTTTTGCTAAATTGTCCTGAGTAGAAGAAGTCTCTTCTGAAGCTCTTAGGGAGCTCGGAAGCCATTAGCCACCCACCCAAGACCATTTCTTTCGAAGATGCTAACACGACTGTCTTCCGGGGAAATAATGAAGATCCTCCCTTCCTGCTAGGCCTGAACATTTACGGCAAAAATATACACAACTGCCTAGTAGATTCTTAAGCTTCGGGTAACATCATGCCCTTATCCATTTGTCAGAATCTCAGACTCCACCCCACCCCGTCTAATGGCGCAGTGATCCAACTGGATAAGACTACTGTAAAAATAGTGGGGGAATTGAAAAATGTCCGGATACATCTTATCCAGGACCCCAGGATAGCTAGCATTATCGACATCCAAGTGGTGGACATCCCAGAGACTTACGGGATGTTACTAAGTCAGAATTGGTCTAAGTCCTTAAATGGATACTTTTCGACCGACTTCACCCACTTGTGGCTTCCCTGGGAAGGATAATCCAATCAGATCCAGGTCGAAAGTGAACCCCAGATGAAACAGGCCCTTACCGAGGTTGGGAGGGTCAATGAAGTCCTTTTCTCTGAGTCTTCCCTGGGGGTGTACCGACCTCTTGAAATCCTGACATTTGATTTCATTCCCGGAGAGGATGCCGTAGTGTTGCAAAGAGCACAGGACTTCAAAGAAAAGGTGAGAGTTGAAGCCAACTCTCAAGGCCCCACAATGACCCTTGCCACACTCCTATCTGGCACTTGGTGCCGATTGCATTATCAAAAACATTCAGAGCATGAGTGTGAGCCATGTCGGTCAATCGCTACCCGACAGCTTGATATCCTCCAGAGTGAACATGCAACCGATTCCCCGGGACCTAGTACTTCTACGGGATGCACTCCTTTGGTGCCATCCGCCCAGGAATCACAAACTGAAATGCCTCCAGGGATAAATTCCACTTTCACGCCGGTAGTTCAGGAGAAAATCCCCAAGTCCCCTAGCATCAATCCAAAGAAAACTCCCCCTCCCCAGCCCCAGATTACAAACAATGACTAATGGACCCTTAAATTCGACGGGTCCCAATCCAAGTAGGGCTATGGGGCCGGAGTAGAATTAATCAACCCGTGAGGGAAGTCCTTCCTCGCGTCCTACCAGCTGCAGTTTAACTGTACAAACAATGTCACAGAGTACGAGGCCTTGGTCCTTGGACTCCTATTCACACTAAGGAAGGGTATCACCCGCCTCCGGGCTCTGGGTGATTTAGAGTTGGTTGTTAAACAGGTTAGGAGTCAATACACATGTCATGACAAAAGGCTGGTCACCTATCGCAACCAGGCTTGGAGCCTCATTGAATATTTTGATGCCTTTGGCATCGACCTCATTCCCCGGCGACGGAACTATGTCCCGGATGCCCTAGCTATTTCTGCCAGCACACTTGAGCCAATGGCCGGCTAACGACTTCGGAGATTTTCAGTTGAGATGGTCCCCACCCCTTCCATTCCAGACAATGTTACTCACTTTCAGGTTTTTGAAGACAATCAACATATCCTGGCCTTTATGGCCAATGTTAGTATTTTCGAGGATCAGATAGTGGAGGAACAAGACCACGATGACACTGGACAGGGTGATGAAGATGATGGGATCATGGACTTGCCCACCAACACTATCCCTAAGGGGATGGTTGCATTAGAATGAATCTTCGACTCAGACCCTAGAGCCCGTGAGAAGGTATCATCCTCCCTTGAGGGAGAAAAGTTTGAAAAGGTTAACATCAGCCAGCCCGGTGAACAGAAAATCATCCACATAGGCACCTCCTGTTCCCCAGCGGAAAAGGAGAAGATTCTCGCAGTTCTCTAAGAATACATCGATGTGATTGCCTGGGGGTATGAAGACTTAAAGACATATGATACATCCATCATGACCCATACCATCCCCCTGAAACCAGACGCTAAGCCCTTCCGGCAAAAACAAAGACCGGTCAACCCCTTGATAGAGCCTCTGATTCATCAGGAGGTAGAAAAACTGCTGTCAGCTCAGATTATCTTTCCAATCTGACATACTACATGGGTTGCCAACCTGGTCCCAGTCAGGAAGAAGAACGGTGAAATCCACCTTTGCGTGGATTTCTAAAATTTGAACAAGGCATCTAAAAAATATAATCACCCTCTCCCCTCCTTGGATGAGGTGTTGCACATAGTAAATGGATCCCAGATGATGTCTTTCCTAGATGGATATTAGAGATATAACCAGGTCATGGTCAAGTATGAGGATAGAGAGAAAATAGCATTTACTACCAAGTGGGGAACGTTTGCATATAGAAGAATGCCCTTCAGTTTGATCAACACAGGGGCTACCTTTCAGAAGGCCATGGACATTGCATTCGAGGGCCTTGTAAATCGATGCATAATCATCTACATGGATGATTTGACCATCTTCTCCTAGGACAGGCACGATCACACCACCCACCTCGCTCAGATCTGTGAAAGGTGTCACCGGTATGGAATATCCCTCAACCCCAAGAAGTACATATTCGAGGTCATCGAGGAAAAATTTCTAGGGCATATCATCTCTGAGAAGGGTATATCCATAGATCCTGATAGAGTCGAAGCATTGCTAAACTTACAAATGCCTGGTAGTAAGAAAGAAATGTGATCCTTCTTTGGAAAAATCAACTTCGTGCATCGATTCATCACAGGATTCGTGGAGATAGTTAAACCACTCAACGAAATGATGAAAAAAGATACCAAAATTGAGTGGAGTCCTGAAGAAAAGCGGGCGTTCACCCAGATTAAATAGATGATAATGGAGGCACCTGTCTTGGCTAGTCTAGACTATTCCCTTCTGTTTTACATATACTCCTTTGCTTCGCCGCATTCTTCCGTGGCAGTACTAACCCAAAAGGTAAAGGGGGAGGAACGACCAATTGCTTTCATGAGTTCCCCCTTTAAGAAAACTAAAGTCTGATATTCATCACTGAAAAAATAGGCCTTTGCTCTAGTTCACGCCGTGAAGAAATTCTGGCATTATATTCGCCGGAGCAAAGTGCATGCTATCATCCCAGACCAGGCTGTCAAATCTCTGTTGATGCAGAGTGAATTGGGTGAAAGACGGGGGAAATTGATGGCCATCCTCCAGGAATATGATTTAGAGATGCAGCCCATGAAAATAGTCCGAGGCCAGGGACTAAGTTGAACAATAGAAGAAGAGACTCCCCACATAGAATGTCATACTTACACAGTGGAGTCCATTACCCGAGATCCATGGTATACTGATCTGGTGTATTTGTTGCTAAATAAAAAATGCCCAGAGGATTACCTCTCCACAAACACCGTGCCCTGCGGATGAAAAGCGCCTATTTCATGATCAAAAACTCTGCACTTTACCATCGGAACTACGAGGGAGTGTACCTCCGGTGCATCGACAGGGACCAAGCTATGAAAATAATTGATGAATTCCATGGACAGTTTGGAACCGGGCATGGTTCAGCTGATGCCACTGCCCATCAGATCCTCCAGGCTAGATACTATTGGCCTTGTATCTTCAGAGATTTTTACGCTCATGTCAGGAAATGCCATACTTGCCAAACTGCAGCGCATCATGAGCGTAACCCAGCCATGCCTCTGCAACCAGTTTATGAAGCTAGACCCTTTGCCTAGTGGGAATTTGACTTCATCAGGGAGATCAACCCCAACGCGTTTGCCAACCACCGATACATTCTGACTGCTACTGATTACTGCACTCGGTGGTCTGAAACCATACCTTGTAAAAACAACACGGCAGACGTAGTCATCAAATTCTTGGAAGAAAACATCATCACAAGGTTTGGAATGCCCTTTGCTTTGGTATGTGACAATGGTCTGGCAGTTTCTTCCGCACAATTACTCGAATGGACCTACAACCGAAAGATCACGCTGAAGTTCTCCAGCAACTATTACCCCCAGGGAAATGGTGTTGCTGAATCAACGAACAAGAATATAATCGAGGTGATCAAACATCTGTTGGAACAAAATCCCTGGGATTGGCACCAAAAATTGAAATTCACCCTCTGGGCGGATCATATTTGTATTAAAGTCACCCTGGGAACATCCCCATTCCACTTGGTTTATGGTCAGAACCCTATATTCCCAGTCAACTTATAGATCCCAGTTTTACAATTTATGCAGGAATTCAACAACAGGGACAACATTGTGGAGGTTCGGCTCCTGAATCTGGTGCGGATGGAGGAGCAATGAGATGCAGCCCTTGAACATTTTGCGCGTCATCAAGCAGTAGTAAAATGATGGTTTGACAGAAGAGCCCAATACAAGGCTTTTCAGATCTCAGATCTGGTCCTGCTGTGGGATAAGGCCCGGTAGAAGAAAGGAAAGCACACCAAGTTCCAACGGCTCTGGCTCGGACCATACTTAATCTCAGAAATCTACGGGGCAAATACTTACCGCCTTGACACCTTGACTGGAGAATCTGTCGCATTGCCTGTTAATGGGCAGTTTCTCAAACATTACTTTGAATAAGGGTAAGTTTGTCCAAAGTTGTATTATATGTAAATATCCCCTTGTAAATAGTTTTGTTGGCTGCCTTCCGGGGCAGTCTCCCTTTTGCTATTGTTGTCTTTGTTTTCACTTTTGGCTTTCTTTTGGCCCCGGTGTTCTGTTCCATCTTGTAGGAACGAGGATGCTTCGCATAACTTTGGCTTCTGGTGCAATGCCTCCGGCATGGTGAACTCTAGAATCTGTCTTTATCACAGTGGAATCAACCCGATCTCTGGGATTGTTTGCAGGTTATGGCACATTTTTGAGCAATCTCCATTGGGTGTTATCTCCGGGAGTCTGGCAATTAGTGAACAATAATAATATAAGGAACAAGTAATCGGACACGCCGGGGGTAGATCAGCTGTACTGATTGGTTAATCCACGTCTAAAAATCCAAAGAAATTCCTTCTGGGTCTGGAGTTTTTTTTATCCTCTCCAAATGTCTAAATATAGGTGGATAGGTGAAAGAAGTACCACCATTTGAATTTTGGCTAAGCTTGGGCTCAATGGTGAAAGAAGTACCGCCTTCCCCACCTAGAAATAAATGAAGTAATGAGGAAAAGCGGGATGAAACTCTGGTCTCCGGGGGAAAATTAATTAAATTGATGACTGGTTTGATGTAATTAGTACCACTTCTCTATTTCCTCCCAGAGGTCATCGGCTTGATTTCCTTCCAAAGCACACATGACACCACTGATGAAAGGCTATGGACTGACTCATGTGTGGTCAGGTTCTCTCGGATATGTTGCTCTCTGCTTGTCAAACATTTTGGGAGGGCGATTTATTCCAGTTGTGCTAACCGGAGATTCTATGGTTCTCAAATGCGCTAGGGCATTTGTCCCAGATAGTCGCCATTTGTTATGCCCTGCATCCCCGTCCCTACATTTTGTGTGCAAAATGTTGGGTCCCCCCCTTTTTTTTTTTCTTTGCTTTTTGCTGCGGCTTTGCCTTGTCTTTTCTTTTTGCTTTCTTTCTCTGGGGTTTTCTTCCCCGGTGTGTGTTATTTTCTTATTTTATTTGTTTCTCTCCGGGATCCCAGATCCCAGAGGTTGCCTTTTGGTTGGAAGCTTGATTCCAGACTCTGGGATTCTTTGTGATGACGTTCCCAAGTCCGAGAACATCATCGTGAGGAATCCCCGGGCCCGGAGTCTGGATGTTTTGCTTAACCTGAAATCTCTGGAGTGAGGAGGATTACTTTTTACCGTGGGTATAAATAGACTCACCTGTCATTTTCACACTTACCGTGACTAAAATCTTCGAGCACTTAGAGCGAAATAGAGCAATTTTCAAAGAGATTAGCAGAGCAGTTACAGAAAGATTTGCGATAATCAAAACTTAACACCTTCTACTGTTCTCAGACGTACGCTAGTGCTCCGTGGTGGTCATCTTGACAGCTTGACGATTCGAAGCTATTGTAGAGTTCTCCTGGTAATCTTCCCTTCCTCCGCCTTCTGCATTTTCAGGTTGGTTTCTCTGCTTCCCTCCTCTTCGCTTTGCTTCCATTTTCTGGTTTTTCTTTCGGTTGGCTTGTTTTTGTTTGTGTTTGCTTTGTTTCTTTGTTGTTCCTTTGGTCTTCTGGTTTTGCCACTTGCTGGTGGCTCGGCTCTTCCAGAAGGTTGTCTACCTTCTGCGCAGGTGTAGATAGTTTGTAAATATTTTGTGAATAGCCTGTAGATAGCATGTATATAATGTAAATAGTTGTATATTCTTGTTTCAGCTTTGTCTAGTTTTTCCCGCGGGAGTCGTCCGCGTGTAAATTCATGTATATATGTATATTTCTATAACTAACCCTTATATATATCCCTCCTTTCCATGTATATACCATTTGTCTCTCTGTATATCCTTCCGAGTGGCTCGACGAGCTGGTCGAGTCACCCTTGCTGTTGGTTTTTCGCTTCAAGTTTGCTTCGAGGCAGAAAACCACCTGTTTGAAACTCGGCTCTTGGCCGGTTTCAAACAGGCAGTTTTCTCTCTCCTCCATCAAGGTTGTCAGAGCCTCATTTATTTCCCATGCGCGTAATTACTTCTGGCCAAGTGGCTTTCCCTTTTCCCGCATTCGAATAGTCGACTCCGTCGCCAGTGCCATCCCATCCATTCAATGCTAGCGCACGTGGTGTCCACATGGACCTGCTTCCACATTCTTTACTAATGGTCACTTCTCTAGGCTTCGGGTCCCTTTCCATCATTCATCCCATGTCTTCGTCAAGTGTGATAATATTTCCTGGACCCAGAGGTATAATAAGAAAATGCTAAGTTTATGTTTTGCTTTTCAGATACTTATGCAAAAAAACTAACTTTTCAGGAAAAGTAAACGGTGCGGTGGTAAGAACTCCGGACCCCAGAGTTACTAATTTATTTTGATAAATATGTTCTGATGGTCGCTTTGTCTTGCAGGTTCAGACTTCACTTTACAACCATGTCTGAAGCATCCACCTCATATCCTCCCGGAAGTCCGGAGTTGCCATCCACAACCGAGACCAGGGCAGCGGCAAAGTCAAAAATAGAGAAGGCCCTGGCAAAGCTGCCCCTCACCATGAAGTACATGCAGGGTGAGGAGATTGTGGGCTCAAAGATTGAGTCCCAGGTAAAATTGATGACTGACCCCAATGTCAGAACTTGGGCAGAAATACAGGCTCTAGTAAAGATAATGCATATACAGCGACAGGCTGGAGACACAATTGCAACCAACATTAGAGGTTCCTGAATTCTTTGGGTGGCTTGCTTCCCATGCTCCGTGCAGTCTCTGGAGCTTGTTCTTACTCTGGCGGCCCACTATAACTCTTCTGTCTGGGCCGTCATGTTAGCACCAGCAGAACCTACGGGGTTCCCCACTCCACTGGTGTCCCTTGACCCAGTTACTTTCCAAGCAGGCTTGGGTATCCCGCAATTTGATAGGTCCTCAGTGGTCACAAGGACCGATGCCTTGAAACAATTCAACCAACTGGAGGATACCGCTCGGGTGTACATGAACATCCACTGGCTAAAGGTCCCAAAGAGGGATCCAAGAAGAATGAAGATAAATATCCCCCACTTTGAATTCAAGGAAAGCATCCAAATGGGGATGATAGCATTGGCCCGGGTATTTGGGCAACCCTCCGCCCAGCAATTTGCAAAGTGGCTATACTATTTCCTCTTGGGCATCTCCACTAAGGGAGAGTTCTTCGACTGGGCGACCATTATCTCCAACCATGTCGACTCCTAGTTCTGACAGCTGAACAAGAATAAGAAGTTCTATATGACTTCTTATGTTTTCTGGACTTTGGCCCAACAGAGGCCCCACTCCAATGGCCTACTTACAGATGGCATTCTCGGACTTGGCTGGGGATAGAAAGCACCGTGGGACCATTTCCCACAGATCCAATGGGAAGCCAGCTTCCCCAGTTACTGCCAGGTAAATGACTCTTTCATTTACTATCATTTTCTCACACCCACCCGGGATGCCGGATACCACCTGTCTACTGAGGTGATAAAATTGGTTAGTAGTTATGGGCACTACTACATCCAGTTCTAGCAGCACACTTACATTAGGGTCGCCGGCTTCTCCAGGAAACCCTACTTGTTGCCCAAACATTGTGGGGATAAGATCGTGCTGCTGGAATACTGCCGGCAGATGATGGAATTACATTTCTTCTTGGCCCTCAAGAAGGTCCCCAATGTTTCATTCCCAATCTCCTGTGGGAGCTACACCTGCACTCTGGCTGCCACAAAGGAGGCAGATAATGAGCTTCAATGTTACAACTTGCAGGAATTTTATCTAGCGCGAAATTTTTTTGATCCGCATGGCAGAATTGCAACGGCACTGCCCCAGGCTTCGGAGCCCCACCACGCACACATAGAAGACTTTTGGGAAGATCGCCAAGATGATATGCATGTGCGCAGCCAGCATTACGACAAAATGACGGCCGGAATGATGCAGGAGCTAAAGCTCTGGAGGTTCCCGGTGGGCTTTTCAGATGACGCCCCCACTATAGATCCCCAGTACAAAGAAAAGGGGATCGACAAAATGCCCCTGGCGCCAATGAATTGGGGCGTCCTGGAGGACCACACAATTGAGGACTTCACTCGGGAGGTGGTCGAGAGGAGTCATGCCTATTTTAAAAAGGCATGCCCCAGGAGTGTGCACCTAGCCTCCCGGCCGGTAACAAAAGCACCACCACCGGTACCAAGGTTGACTCCGGGGACCAGGACTTCTGCGCAAGGCGCAGATAAAGGAAAGGGGATAGAGACAACTCCCCCCACGCAGCAAGTCCCCATTCAAGAACAGATTAGGCAATCTGTAGCGGCCTCCCAACAAATGAGGGAGAAATTGATCACAAGGCTTGCCACTCCCCCGCTGATGGCCGGACCAATCCATCCTCCTTCCTCCCCATTACTGGCAGCCTTAATGGTGAAGGCGACGGGGGTGGATCCTCTGGAGGCAGCAGCAATAGCAGATGCGGGTCTGACTTTGATCACCCAGAGGAAGAGAAAGCATATAAAACAACCCAAGACAGAACCGGCGCCCAGGGCTTCCCTCCCAAAAGAAGTAGAGATCCTTTCTTCTAGTTCCCCAGAACCAGAGAAGGAAACAGAACAGGCAGAAATCCTAGCCAGTCCCCCTCCAGAAGAGGAGTTTGACATGTTCACAGCCGATGAGTTCAGAAATCTACAAGGGGGCGATACACAAGTGGGGATAGAAGTCCTGGAGCAAGAACAAGAGGCTGTGGGTCTGGAAGACTGGGAAGAAGCTGCGGGACAAGAAGAGAAGCAAACAGAAGAAAAGAGGTCAGAACCAGAGATTATCTCTGGGGTCTTAGGAATAGAAGGTCCGGGAGTGGACCAAAAACTGCCAAGTGAACAGAAGGCATCCGCTGGGGAACCCGGACCCGGAACTTCGGGACCAACCGTAACCCCAGCCGCCGTGTTCCCAAGGCCACCCCCGGGAGAAACCTTTGGGCAGGTAATCACAGCGGCCCAAACTCTGAATCTTGGCCTGATACCGCCCCTACTATCAACAGATGAGGAAGAGGAGCAACATGAAGAAGAGATCCCTGAGGAAGCCGACCAAGGTCTAGACACAACAATTGACTTTCGAGACCAGGCTGAGGAGATAGAAATTGAAGATGTCACTACAAAAGAGGTTCCAGTAGGGAGGGAAACAGAGGAAATACCTGTTGTAAAGGAGCAGCCACCACCGGACACCGGGAGAGGATCTGAAGAACAAATTCTTGTAGGGAGGCCACCTCTCCCACCTCCATGGTTGGCGGAGAGAAGAAAAAGGAAATCCTAATCCGCTCCAACAGTCCCTATCTCCCTGGCCGAAATGATGGCCTTGGCTTAGGTCCCGCCAAAAGCGAAGAAGGCCCAGACAGTTCATACCCTTAGAACTGGGCCGGGTAGAGAAACAGTTGCGGTAGTGGAAATGCCTCCCCCAGACCCCGATGAAGTGACCTCAGATCCCGCAGATTACAATATTGCAGAGGTACCCTTGGGAAAAAGAGGAAAGCAGGGTGAAGTACACCTGCTGAAGGAAGCGGCAAGGGCAGTGGAGGCCCGATATGAAAAGGAGGCCCAAAGGCTAAAGGCAGAAAAGGAGAAGAATGCAAACCTCATGGGGTTTCTTACAGAGCTGGCCTGACCCCTCAATGTCGCCCCTCCACAGACCTCCACATCAGAGGAATTACCGCAGAGCGACATAGACTCCCTGCGAGTAATGAAAAAGAAGGCTCAGGCTATAGACGAATGGGTTTCTCTACAGGTAGGAAACACCCGGCGTTTCCTAGCGGCCACTCTCCCAGATTTATATACGGCTCGAAAGATTATTTTGCAGGCGGAAGCACTGATTGAGCAGTGGGAGAGTGACGCCGAGAATTACCAGGCGTGGAAAGTAGAGTTTGAAGAGCTCCTCACCCTGGGAGATGACATAATTTTTGAATCCAGAATTCTAGGTGAGGAATCATTTGATTTCGTAAAGGCTCAGCACTCCAAACTGGACCTCACATTGGAGGTAACCAAGCAACTGGTAGAGTCTTTACAGGATAAGGTAAACACATTAAAGCATTCTTCCAATTTGTACAAGGCATTTGTAATAAAGGCCTCCAGGGTTGATCCCCTTGGCACAAATACTTATACCCCTGAGGAGTCAGTGTTGGGGAATTTTGATGAAAGAATGGCATCTCGGTATCAATCCCCGAAGTGAATGGATGGAGCCCGAATGGAAAAGTTGACCAAAATGGTGCTTAAGGGCCATGATGCCGCCAGGATGGTAGATGAGTTCCGAAATAATGTTCCAGACTTGGCGGAACAAGTTGAAGTGGCCAAACACAGAAGGGCCAGCCTAAGGAAGATTGATGAAGATGGCATTTTCCGCATCCTTCAGGCCTTCAACAATAATAAACAGCCTTGAGCATTCTCTGGGAACTGGGGAAATTTGGGCTTTAAGCATTCTTTATTCTTTTGGGGATGTAAGTTCCCGGATCCCGGAGTTCCGAATCCAAAATTTTGTATTCTTTAAAGTGATCCGTGTCCCGGTCCCCGAGGCCGACCGGTCACTTTCAGAGGCGGTTAATAAAGACTGTCAGAGGGTAGTTGGACACATCAAGAGGCATTGGCTTGACAGTTGGATTTTGACAGGGTGATCTTCTTGAGGCGCTGTTCAAAGGTACACCTGGCACATTGGAGACAGGGCACTGCATTTCCCATTTATGAGGCATGTAGCCTCAGTCCCCAGGGGACCTACTCTCTTCTTTCTTCTCTCCGGCTCTCTTCTCAAGGCCGATTCTTCCGATGTATATTCTTGTCTTCTTCTTCTGACATGGCAGACCTATTTCATCTCCAGGTCTTTTTTAGGGTGGCATAGGTAGTACCAGCCCCCAGATATTGTATTTTATTAAAGCACAGTAAAATATGGTTAGGGTTAGAAAGAGTTGTATAAATAGGCAAATCAGCCCATTTCCAAGGGTCGGTGAAATTGATGATTTTGTTGTCCATAAGAAATAGCAAAAGTAATTTTCTGGTTTCAGTTGCAGAGCTCAATGCTCCATTGTTATGTTCTTGATAGTTAGATGCTCCCTTGGAGCCACCATTGTATCAC
>MU223251.1:2528269-2563829 GCA_018584345.1 Thuja plicata | reverse complement strand
TCACTCTGATATGTTAAAGTAGATTAACGACCTCTTTATTTCCGCTACTGATAAAATGCTAACTGATGGTTGTGTATTTCTTCGGTATTTAGTGTAGTCTTTCAGAGTGTTGTTGATGTTCCAGACTGTTTTTTAACATGACTATAGTTAGATAAGCGTTTCTAACCCTGCAGGATCCTTTTTCGCTTTATTTGCTAAGTGTGAAATACTCTGGGAAACCCTTACTATTCTGAATCTCTGGGAGAATGAGTTGAAGTAACCAGCTATCCCCCTCGAAAACAGTCACCTCTCCCAACCGAGCCCCGAACTATCATGACCCAACACCCAGGTGCTTGAAGGCCTAGAGGATTTATTTCCCCCAAACAACCTTTACAGGCGGAGTTGGCCGATTTCTCCGGATCCCGGTGACAACTTATGACTGTCGGCGGACCCGGTCAGCAAAACCCCGTCAACAAATAAGAGATAATATCAATCTATTGAGAGTAGACAATACTCATTCTTATGTAATAATATGGGAAAATTTAAGAAAGAATATCCTTATAATGATTAATGAGAGTTGATTCCTAAGATTCAACATTAGTTCCTTTTATGTTAAGTTCTACATTTGTTCTTATTTTCTCTTTCAAGATTTTAGTAATAGTTGACAGCTGGAAAATAACATTGTAAAAAATACCGTGAATAATCACTTTTGTAAATAAAAGTATATATATTAAGATATATAATATGTTTATAAGAAAATAGTAATCTTATTCCATCAATAAAACTGTAAGAATTTATATGTTTAAATTTAATAAAATTCAATGATAATAACTAAAATTATAAAATAAAAATTAAATTTACTATTTTGCTGACAAAAAAAAGACCACCTCCAAATAATTTAAACTATCTATATATTTTAGGTCAAAACGTACACCTTCGGTATTCTTCATCAGCATACACTACCATACACTCCTCAACTAAATGGTGTGGTCGAGTGGAATAATAATACCTTACAAGAAATGGCTAAATGCACGCTTCAATCTAGGTCCATGGCTTGAACATTTTGGGAAGAGGTTGTTAATTATGCCAACTATATTTAGAATCATATACCTCATAAAGTAGTATGAATATGAATTTCGAGGAGGCTAAGTCTCATGTTAATCCTAGGGTATCCCTTTTTGAGAATTTGGAAGTGATGCATGCACATTCATTCCTAATAATCAACACAAGGGAATGGAGAAGAAAAATTAGCACTTCATTGTTGTTGGTTATTGTGAGGATGTGAAGGGTTATCAATTATTTCATCTTGTCACTCGAGGGGTACATTTTCATCCTGATTTTCAATTTGATGATTCCTTTAATATGAAGGATTCTCTATTAGAGGCCTCTCCCTCTCTTGTTCCAAGTTCTTCTTTTAAAGATATTTTTCCTCTAGAGGTTGATGATGCTCCTTATGCTACCATTCAAGATCATTGTATTGATCTATTTGCTGAAATTACTCCATCTTCTCCTTCTCCTACACCTACACCTAGTATAACCTTATGGGTTTGATTAGTTGTTGAGGATGTTGGTCCTTTTTCAAGTGATCTCATAGCCATTCATCCTACTTTTTCCCAGATTTTAGGTATCAATCTCTAATAATTCTTAGAAGTTTCTTGATGCTTCAGGTATATCGTAATGGGATAATGATATAGCTAAGGAGTATTCTTCTTTGATGAAGAATCATAATTGGGATTTCATTCCTCTTCCTAAGGGAAGAAAGTTGGTTCAGTGCAAATGGATGTATAATACAAAATTTTTAGTTGATGGTTCTTTTGATAAGTATAAGGCTCGTATAGTGGCTAAGATTTTTTCTTAGGTCAACAGTATTGACTATTCTTAGACCTTTTCTCTAGTTGCCAAGATGGATTCCATTTTTCTTGTACTTTCTATTATTGCATCAAAGGTTTGGTCAGTGTATCATATGAATGTAAGAGTTCTTTCTTGCATGGTGATCTAGAGATGAGATCTACATGGAGTAGCCACTAGTTTTTATACATAATTATTCACTTGTTTGAAGGATTTGACATTCATTATATTGCCTAAGGAAAGCTCCTAGAGATTTGTATGAGAAGATGGATAGTTTTTTTATTACTCCTGGATTCACTATATGTAATTTTAATCCTATAGTTTACATTCAACAACATAGAGGTGATCTTCTCATTATTATTCTTTATGTGGATGAATTGATATTCATAGAGAGCTTCCATACCATGATTGACAAAACTCAAAGAGCTTTGATGAAATGTTTTAATATAACTATTCTTGGTTTGATGCATTATTTCCTTAGTCTCAAAATTCATCAGTCTTCTACTAGTATTACAAATCTCCAATAGAAGTATGATCTTGATTTGCTACATAGATTTGGAATGGTTGATTGCAAGCCATCCCCTACTCCTTTTCAATTAGGTGTTGTGTTGTCTACAAACTGCACTACTCCATGGGTGGATGGTACCTTCTATAGGTAATTAGTTGTTAACCTTTTGTACTTGTCACATATTCATCCTGATAATTCCTTCTTATTTAGTCTTTCCTCTTAGTTCTCTCAAGATCCTCATGAAATCCATTTGCAAGAAGCTAAGCACATTCCATGGTACATTCAGGGAGCTATATAGTTTGGCATTTACTACATATTAGGTGCTACTTAGATTATGGGCTTCACCAAATTAGATTGCGTTAGAAATTTTAAAGATTAAAAGTATACCTATGACATTTTTTTATCTTGGCTCTAATATAGTTTCTTTGTCTTGCAAAAAATGAATTTCTATTTCATTATCATCAACTAAGGCTAAGTATTGAGGACCTGTCTTGGCTATTCAAGAGATCTTTTGACTTCAATAGTTGATGGCTAAATTTGATTTTTCATCCCACTACTCTTTGGTGTGAAAATTAGAGTTCCACACATATTTCTTGCAAACCATGTAGAACATTAACCTACTAAGAATGTTAAAATCCACATGCAATTCATTTGGTAGCTCATTCAAGATAGTGTTTTGTCTTTGTCTAGTATTTACCTATCAAGCAACGGCTTTCAAATTTGTTCATCAAACCTTTGGAATAACCTCCCTATCTTTAACTACAACCAATGTTAAGGGTATACCTAAACTATTCCTTGGGGGATCTTGAGGAGTCATTAATGCCTTTTTATTTCTTTTATCTTTTTTTTGTTCTCTCTTTTGGAGAGGAGATTTCTCCCACTAGGTTTTCTCCTTTTCTCCGATTAAAATATATTACATTGTAGTTGTATATTGGTACCTAACATGACTTTGCTACTAGGACCCATATATCTCTTGACTATATTGTTGTACTCCCTAATTTGCACTTAAGTTGGGGTTTTGGAGTAAACAGTGTTCTACAATCTTACTGTTTACTTGAGTTTAATTAGTTAAACTCATTAAAAGAGGTAGATAGATATTTTTTATTCCTATTTGGACTCTAACATATCTGAGAGGATATTGTTGAGTTATATTAGAGCTCTACTTCCTCTAGGTTGAGATACTTGTCTCAATCTTTTCCTTTCTTCCTAAGCTTCTCTTGTCTATTTAAGCATAGATTATTGTGTATTTATTCTCACCTTGATTCAATATATTTCTTGTGTTAATTACCTCTCTATTCTAGTGGATATCTAAAGACTGGGTTCTAGGTATAGGATGGCCTATTCTAACATATTAAATTTAGACAATTTCTTCAAGATTTATTAGATAGATCTCTTATTTGATTAATAATGGATCTTATATTTTTTCCTATACACCTTGCAAGCTTATTTCTCTTTCCTATTATGTCACTCTCCATTGTGTAATCTTAAAAACTTATTTCACTAGGGGCTCTTTGTTTTGCATGATGTCCATTGTGAGCTACATAATAGGTATTTTCCATGGTCTTTCCACTTGGAGGGAAAATTCCCCATATCTTATTCATTTTCCCCACAAAGCATTCATTATATCTTTGTCTGTTTAGCCTCTTATACTAATATATCCTTCCATGCATGGACTTGTTTTTAAAGGATCTTTGTCTTTAGGGGATTGATATCCTTCCTTGCAACCTATTCCTTTCTTGGAAGTGTATACCTATTGTAATTAATTTTCCCACTAAGATTGGATAATGTGATATCCTTTCTCTTTCTCCTTAATAGACCCCATTTTCATTATGTGAACTTGTATCTTTTATAGTTGTACATTCTTTTTAGCATGCGATTATTGGTTTCACAAAAGGTAAATTATCATCTTTGTTAACAATATTTTTCACACTTCAAAGAGCATGTATATTATGAATGATCTTTCACTTAGGGAGTGTATGGTGTTTTTCTTTCTTTCTAATTTATTCATTATTTATTTGTTGACTTGTTTCTTTTATAACATGATATCCATTGTTGCGTCGATTTTTTTTTACATAAGGATCTTTTCTTTTTGCAGAGATCTACATCCTTGTCTGCAACTTATCCTTCCTTGAAATAGCATGTCTATTATTCAAGATATGTTACTTAAGGTATATTTTGTATTATATTTTCCTTTTAATTTACCCTTTGGAGGACAAGGTTTCATTTCTCAATCTTCATTCTGCATCTATTTCTAAAGATTCACTTTCCTTAGTGTAGTGGATTTTGTTTATCATGTGACATTCTTTTCTTATATAGAATTATTAGTTCTGATTTAGGATTCTCTCTTATGTAAGAGGTGTGTATCCTTGATCACAAGCTCTTCCTTATTTTTAAAAGCATGTTCATCATAAATAAACACCCTTACTTGGGGGCTTAAAGTGTGTTATCCTTCATCAAGAATCCCTTTTTACCTAGAAATAGAGGGATTAAAAGGGTGAATCCTCATTCTTCTCTACTCTTTGTCTTAAAGATGTTATTGTTGTTCAATAACTCTTTTGAGGATATATTTCTTGTAATGAATATCTCTTCCTGTCAAAGGTCTCTTCCCACTTGCAGATATCCTTTCAAAATTATCTATTCCTTGGCTAACTAGAGTCTTCACTCTTTTCTAGGGACTTGGCTATATATTGTTGTTTTTGGAAGTAGGTGTCCTTGTTCTCTTTTCCTTATGATGCCACTATCATTCTATTTTTTCATAATAAGGAGGGGGAATACATGTAGCCTTCCTATACAATATGTGCTTCTACGGGTCCTTAGACTGACCATTATAGATCTCGCAAGCACAAGATTTGATGGATGACTTTTAAAATTTTCAAGAAAAAGTGCAGGGGATATAGAATAAAGGCATCATATGCCTGAGTAAAGGAAGCCTAGGTGTCCTATACCCTCCAAAATAGCCTAAAATTTTAATCACAGGTCAATATTGTAGCATAGTTTCCATTTTTATACATTACATGTTCTTATCAAATTTTTTCTGTTTATTTCTATTGAAATTTGTCATTTAAGCTGATTTAGCATTATATATTGCATCATCCCAAAATATCCCCTCAATTACAACATCACATCAATTCATTATCAACAAAGAATCATTTACTAATTATTTCTTAAGTCCTACTTGAGCCTATTGGTTCACCTTCCTTCTGATTTTGCATTAGAAAAAAAGGAACAAACCTACCTTGCTTCCCTTTTGTCAAAATGTGAGTTAGGAGTTGGTCTTCCCAATTGAATACTATCTTTCTCTATTGTCATTGGATGGGACTCATGTCCCTTTTTCTCCTCTATTTTAAGTTTTTTTCATTATTCAGAGACTCTCTTTCTTCAGTTTCATTTGCTTGGTATCTTAGCTTTAACTTTCATCTCCTTTTTGGTTTTGCAAATTTATTTTAAAAGATTTGTTTAGATCTATGGCTCAACTGATACATTAATTTATAGATTTCTTTTCTTTTCATGACCACTTTTTCAAATTGACTTTATTATTTCTAGTTTTTTCAATGTAATTTCCATGTGGAAATCACTTGCTCCTTCAACAAGTTTACCTCCTTTCAAAGCATACATAAGCATTTCTCTCTTTTTATTTCTTTCTTGTGGATCAATTTTTTTGAGAAGAAAATTGTTGGTAGACATTTAAAGCATTTTCTTTCCCAATCTAACTTGGATCAAATTCATGCAAACATGATGTCTTTATGGTATAATCTCTAAATGTATCTTTTTTCGGCCCCTCCTTGGGAAATTCGTAGCTCTTGAAATAGAAATCCTATCTAACCTGGTAATATTTTAATTTTTTCCTCTCTTTACAAGAGAGTTACTCGCTCACCAAATCTAAAGGGATATTTTGACTCTAGGTTAATCAACTTTGTGTGGAAATAAATATTCATTTTTATTTTCATACTTTTTTGGTTTGACTTCCCAAGGGGATTGGGCTATATGTTTGTTTTTTAATATTTCACTTATAATTTAAGTTACCTAAATTTTGTGATAATCCTTTTGTGAAATAAAATAGGTCATCAAAATGGATCATCAAATTGGGTTCTCAAAATGAGTACTAAAAATGAGTCATCAAAATGGGTACTCAAAATGGGTCATAAAATAGCTATTGAAAATGGGTCATGCAAATGGGATGACCCATTTTTATGATATCAAAATTGAATATATATGTCTTGAGAAAGATAATAATATAGTTAAAAATAATAACTTATTCCTTTACACCTATTTGTGCATTTTTAAATATTGCACTTTTCAATCATAATATAATAGGAAATTACTAAAAATAATAAATATGAAATTAATTAAAATAATAACATAATTAAATCCCTCTCACTTCAAAGCTCTCCTAGATGAGAGATGTAGTATATCCTCAAGGACACAAGGAATCTGCTTTAACAATTTGCAGAATTTAAAATTTCTCACTCCTTCAGGGAGGAAAATGGACTAGCAGATTGGTTAGTCAACAAGGGCATCGATTTTGATAGTGGATCACCTTTTTGGGAAACTGAACTGCTAGTGAGATCTATAATCTTAGATAAGGGAGTTGATTGGGTAGAGAGAGAAATTGCCTCTCTCATTGATTTTTAAAAACTACATTAAGTGATGCTTTCTCATGTAGGCATGTGTCACCATAGGTGGTCAAGTACATCCTTTTATTCTCCCAAGGCATCTGGCCTCAGATGGCATGGGCTAACAAATTTTCTCTTGATTTAGTTCCTTGAGATGACATGCTTCTTTTTCCTCACCCCAATGGGTATCTAGGAACATGGAATCACTTTAGTGCATGAATTGGTATGACTATCAAAGATTTATACCCTTTATCAGTGCTGGATATTTACTTCCTTATGCTGAGGTGTTATATTGGGAATTGGTCACTTGGCCGACAGGCCTCAAAGTATAGATTGGCATCTCTCCACTCGTGTGTGTGGTTGGTAACCTCATTATAATAGAAACTAGCCTTCCTTTTTATTCCCACATGTTTCTTATAATTTTTTCAATCTACATGTTCGGTTCTTGGTTTTTGCTAGCTAGTTTGGGTGCCTTCATAGCTGCAATTTGGAATTGTTCTTTGGTGCACCTGTTTGAAGTTTTGTTTTGGGTTGTCATGGAGTGCAGAGACTTGAATCTACGTATCCATCTACCAGTCCATAATTGGGAGTGTTTAATCCCATATGATTATTTGTAGCATCATATAAGAGTGGTTTTCAATCTGATGCCTGATAAAGTGGTTGACGTTGTTCGTAGTGTCATTGGCAAGAACGTCTTGCTTCCTTCCTTTCCTCGTAGTATATTTCACTCTTAGGTGTTGTCTACATTCCTCTCCAACTTCTACGACTTGATGCAAGATTACATCCCATTTATGGAGATGGCGGTCAAGGTGGTCAGAGAAGACTTCGGGCTGGCTGAGAACATTCATTGTACAGTAATGGGTTATAGCCTTAGGGGCTCGCAAGCCTGGGTTGCAGGCCTATTCCCTCCAGGCAATCTTGATAAGGATATGGAATTTGTCAAACTTTATTATTCTTTTAAGTTAGGAATAACTAGCAGGGACTCAGTGGCTTTCAGGAAGGACACGGAGTAGCTATTAGAATTCACCCTAGTGCCCATGATGGAAGATGCTTACAATCTTTTTGATAGTATGGCGATCATATTGGCTTTCTCTAACAACAAGGACCTTGCTACTTCCTCCATTCTGAATGTAGGGGTTTTAGAGGGATCACCAACATCAAACTCTCCTTCAGCTAGATTATTGTCTTATCACCATTTTTTTCAGTGTCCCTATCATTGTCATGGTTTAGTCAAGCCAAGGAGCTGATTGAATAGGTCCCATGGGTTTTTTTTGGTTTTTGGATGCTAAGTTATGCATGATTTTATAAATTAATTATCTTCACAGTTGTATGTATCTTCGTATATCTAGCTTTCATATTGTGGGTCGGTAAGGGTCTCAGTGGCATATTGGTCTGGTTCTCTAATTCTCGCTAGTTTCTTGAGACAAAGGAACATTTTTGGTTGGTATGTTAGTCGTATATTTTCATTTTCTATATGATGTATTATGGCTAGGAGAGGAGATTTTCTTACTACTTCTTTCCTCATGTAGCCTCTCTGAAGTAGTTTTATAATATATAATGGCTCCGTCCATTTTTATAAAAAAAAATAATTAAAAAATAATAAATTAAAATTAAATAAACATTTGAGGAAAATATATCTTAGCATATATTATCAATATTACTTTGAAGGTAGACCGATGCTAGTATATCTTTTATGTACAAATTAAATTGTACATTCTAACATATTAATTTATATATATTTTTCTATCAATTTGATCATTGTACCCCTTTCATGCAAGTGCTAGCATTTCTTATTTTATTTTATTTTTATTTTTATATATCAATATTTAAGTTTTTTTTTAATATATATCACTCATTATGAAACGTCATCATTTTTACAAATCGAATTATCCTCTTTGACATATTAATCTATAAATATTTTCTATCAAGTTCACTATTGCACCCCCTTTGATGCAAATGGTAGCATTTCTTATTATTTTTTAAATTTATTATGTCAATATTAAGACTTTTTAATATCTACTATTGATTAGGAAACTTCCTCCCAATGATTTTAATCTATTAATTTATAAATGTGTTTATATCAACTTGATTATTACAACCTTTTGAGGTAAGTTCTAACATTTCTATTGGATGCAGTTATGGCTATCCTCCATGTAAAATGCACTATTGACCAAATCTCAAAAAAAAAAAAAACACAACATAGTTTCATGAAATTTTTCAGTATTTGTTCTTCATGATCTGCATATTTTGTGGTGGAAAACAACAAAAAATTGCAAAAAAAAAACAATATGTTTTCACAAATCTGAAAAAAAAAGTTTGAATCATTTTTTTTTTCTTTAGTGCATTTTACATAGAGATTTGCTACTGCCACATTTCTTATCCATATGTAAGGACTAAAATTCTGACATAAAAGCCACGTCATATAAAAACAAATACAAGGGAGTCGGTCAACTAAGTCAAAGGTTGAATGTACAAGATGACAATAACAAATGAGTTTCCATAATTTCAAAGAAAGAAAACAAGGTTTGACCAAAAATTGTCAAACAGATTGTGAAACACATGAGTCGATAGTAAAGAAGAGTGTCAACCAACTGTAAAAAAAAACCCAATACATCACATGTCATAATACATTAAAGATAATAATAGAATTCAACCAACTTATCGAAATAACATATAACAAAAGAGAAACTTCGACCAAACTATCAAAGTGCATCAATTACAATATCTTATCTTACAGGGAAACATATATTTTACAAGAATCATCAACTGACTATCATAAGAGTGCACATATTAATACAATAGACTAATGGTCGATATAAAGAACCATACCATGCTAAAAAAAATGACCTTCCTGACAGGAGCTCCAAAAAACTACTACATACAAACATCAAGGCGAGAATATTGTGGGAGTCTGTTTCCACCCTACCACGAAGCATTTATGCTTCCCGAGAATCTTTCTTGACATGAAAGATACCCAGCCAAGCTAGAAATAGTCTAACAAAGTAAAACTTACTGAAGTAATGGAATTGTGTGACAAAAATATCGTTATTCAAATTGTAATAACCACACCATGCACTTCCAAAATCATTTCTAAATAAAAATTGATTTCATTTCACAAATATGGATAATGTTATGCAAGATTCTTACTTAATGCATAGTACAACATATTTTATGGGTGTATTCCATATACATAAAGAACTCAAGTAAAAATTCTTCCCTTAACTATCACAACATGTCAAGTTCAAAGTTTCCCCAATATCTATCTGGTTTGATGGTAAGTATAACTTGGTTTCATAATAGCTAATGGACAAACTAAAGAATGTAGAAATAGGTAATAATATATAGTTTACTTCAAGGTCTTTTCATGTAAATTTAACATATTCAGAAACATAAACATTAAATAAATGAATAACAGGTACATTATGTATATAATAGTCTAAGAAATTCACAAGTCTATGCTTCCCTCTCATTTCTACTCATCAAGATTTGACTTTCATCTCTTATAATGAAAACTGGGAGTAACACAACCTTACCCCAAAACTAAAACATACTCAAGAGCATTGATCTATGCAAATCCAACACATAATTAATGGCTCTAAGTGAACATTTGTATCCTCAATCATGACATAAAAAAGAGAATCCTTGCGAAGTGCTAATGATAAACGTGTTTGAAAATTCCAACCTAATTGAGCCCTCAAAGGTCTATTCTACTAATATCATGAACATCAATAGACTTATTCCTCATGGTAAATATTTGATGTTCCTTTTTTTCTAGCCAATCTTCTAAAAGTACATCCCTTATACATCCAAAAGCACATTGTAATTCAATAACTATTCAATCTCAAATTCACATTCTACCGTAAAGTAGAGTCATTTCATCTTTATTTACATAGCTATATAAATATAAAAAACTAAGGTCTGGCAATTCTCTTATTTTTCTACATGGGTGTAGTAGTAATGATTGAAAACTATAAATTTTTTTACTGGTTGCTAATGGTTTAAACTATAAAATATTTAATAGATTGAATAGAAGATATTAACAAAAAAATATAAACCATTCTTTCTAGATAGAGCTAAAAATAGAGTCTAAAAGTAATATAAAACAACAAGAAAAGAACCTAGATATCTGAAGTCAATCCCCTATGTTTGGTTTTTCACTTCCCCAACCTGCAAGTAGTGGAGTTATTGTGACAGATACCTATGCTTCCACGTACCATTCATATCTATCCAAGCTCTTCCAAATACTCGACAAAAATCTATATATCGATATGTTCTAATGGAAGTTAACACCCTATTTCAAACATTCTATCAAATAAGTCACCTGCCTTTGTCTATACTTGCATATTCTGGGCGCCTACATACATTTTGTCAAACAATTGATCCTCAATCTCTATGATTGCATATTTTACATGCATGTCCACCACATACAAATTGAGGCATTTTTTCAAACAATTCATAGGTATTATTTGTGAATCCACATTTAGCAAGACACTCTAAAACCATATGTAAGAATTCTCCTTCTAACGTTATTATTCCTCTTGCAATTAACAATCCTCTCTTCCTTAGCAGTTCCATTTACTAAAACAAAATCATTGTCGTCAACAACCTGGTTGACCCCAAATGCCTTTTTGATCACAGACAAATCAATACTCAAACATGGACCCCATTTGTTCAAAATTTCACCATAATACCGAGTAGTGAAGTTCAGGCTGGAATACATGCAGTGTAGCTTGTTGAACTTGGACTTCAACCCCTTGAAAAATTCCAAATCCTCCTGAGAAACATTACTCCCACTCTTGTTATCATAAAAACATAGGTTGGTGCTACTTGTATTCACTAGGTTTTCTCACTCTCCGTCGAAAGAACTGGCCAGGCCTTTCAGTGGTTCTTTTGTTTCCTTTCCCTTTCTCGCATTAATTTAAGGTCCTAATTCACCCCTTTACAGATGCTTTCCACCCTTTGGAAATGAAGGACAAAGCCCTTTTCTGAAGTTTAAGGAGGATAATCTATAGCCATACTCACCATTTTCTTCACTTCCCACATATAAATCCCATCAAACATGCTTTGAAGGCTGCCGCCCCCACTGCTTTAAATGCCTTGTACTCTCCTCCTTTAATTGCATTACATTCTATTGGAATTATATTGATATGATGTATTGAGAGGGGAGGGGTGAATAAGTACCTCTAAAAATTTTCTTAGTTAGCCCATTAACCCTTAATCATCAGTTTGTAAATTATCTTATCTTACTATTCATCTTTCTTTATGTATATGCAATCATATCATAAATTCTTTAGTATGTAACCATAACAGAAACATTCATGAAAATAGATAACACATGACACAAGATATGATATCGTAGAAAAGCTCCTGTTAGGAAGTAACAAATGCGGTGGGGATTGTTACCCACAAGACTTCACTATCTGTAGATAAGAAGGGGCCTTTTAAGGCTTAAAATTGGTCACTTCTGATGACCTACCCTGTTAGGAGTATTACAGTGGAGACCTGTTAAGATCTACTTTGTTTGAAGCTTTAGAAACAATGTTAAGTGTGCACTTTGTTAAGAGATTTTTAAAGAACGGTTAAGTCCACCTTCTACAAAAGGATTTTAGATGTGATGCACTTGTTAGAATGCAACTACATAAGTCTTTGATCTGATGATGTATGCAATCTTCAATTGCTGATAACATATCCAATTAAGCTTCATATATATAAGTAATCATCCTTCCATGATTGAATAATACCTTTATCTTCTCATCGGTAGCCTCTGTGTGTTCTTGACAACTGATGTGTTTTGTTTCTAACCTTTGCATGAATTCTGCCTTCTACTCCTTAGATGATCTGTGTGGCTATCAACAATAATGAATTCATAACTCACAATTGAGTTTGAACATCTATTTATACTAAATTAGGCTCAATTCTTGATTCATGCATCGCAAGTTAACTCTAGATCCAAGGTTTACAAATTGACCTTGATCTTTAGTTAGATATGTTTTAGATCCATTAGGATGCATTAAAAAATTTACATAAAGCTTGCTTGACCCTCAAGTTATGATTTAAAAAAAATAAAAACTCTATAAATAGAATTTTATTACTTTATCTGTCATGTAAAAATCAGATCCACAATTTGTGGGTTCTATAACTGACTGTCAGTTCTGATGGTCAGTTTTCTTGGTCGTCAGTGTTCCTTTCTTGAACTTGTCATCGGGTATGCCTTTTCTATTCCTGTCAGGTTTGTTCTAAAAATGACATCATCGGTGATGCTTGTAGTCGCCGATCATGCTTGTTGATTCTATACTTAGCATTTTTCATGACCTCTGTGTTCTGTCGGGTATGCTCGTTGTTCACTGGTAATGCTTGAAGTCTTCTGATGAACTTTGTAGTCTACTGGTGATCTCTTTCAATGTTTTTCACTAAGTGTACTAATGGAAAAATAATGTCATCAATCTCCCCCTTTGACATTAGTATCAAAAACATGATATGTGAAACATATTGAGTGTATTAGTATGTACACCTATGTATACTCCTTCCTTAGTCATTTGAATGACTCCCCCTATGTATATGCTAGTAAGTGTAAGTATATATACATATCCTTATGTATTTTTCTTTTCCTCCTTTTGTGATATATATATATATATATATATATAACTATATACATTTCCTTTCCTCCTTTTTTTATTCTAAAGGCAAAGGAACTTACAACTTTTCAAAAAGGCGGGAATGTGAGGAATTGATGTCCTCCATCATCTTTCCCCATTTCTCTTTCAACATTTCAAGATCCATGTGCTCTAGTGAAATCCTTACATGTATGTCATAGATGCTGTCTACTACAGACATCTTGGGGGTTGCTATTAGATTTCTAGCATCAGAAATATGCTGTTGTAAAATAGTAAGATTGGGCAGAATATGTGCCTGTAGTTCAGTAATCTCACCTCTGAGTTGTGTTTCAGCATCCCATATTTCTTTCCTTAGATTTTTTGCCTCTATGACTATGTCATGATGTGCCTTTATACTTTCGGCATGAGAGGTTAGGCTTTGTGCACTTGTTGTGACATTTGAATCTATCTCTGCTAGTTTGTCACTATTTTCTTTTGATAATTTCTTAAGTGTGCACATATTTTGAACTAAGGTGATTGCTTCAGCAATCATTGGCTCTAATTCATCAGTGATTTCAGAGAGCTTTAACTTGTTCAATGCCACTTCTTGGCTGATTTTATCAATTAACTTGTACTAATATTTCTTCTCTGCTTGTTCTTCCATAGCCTGCTCTGCATCTATACTTTGCTCTGTGATGGCGTCGGTAAGAATAGCAATTTGTTCCTTCACTGTCACATTTGCTTCAAGTTTTATTTCAGGAACAAGTTGTTGGAGTATATCTCTTGCCTTGTCAAGTGCCATTTTTTCTCTATGTTCTTGTATCATTTTCTTTTGAATGGCCTTTCTCTGACATAGAACTCCAAACTCATGAAGTTTGTCATTGTCCAAAGTGGTAATATCCCAGTTTGGAACTTCAATTATTTCATCTAGTGTGACAGCCAATATGTCTTTCTTTACTATTTTCTTCTTCTTCTTCTTTGGCTGGCTGGAAGATTGATTTACCACCATCTGCAAAGTGTGAGATTGGGTTGACTTGGTGGGTGAGTGTTGAGAAGATGATGCATCCTTGTGTATCTGTTTTGAGTCCACCTGCTAGTTTGGTGAAGACGTCTCCTCATGGGCCTTGGGTGTATCAACAAATATGTTTTCTTTGAGTTTTGTTCCTTCATCCTGCTTGACTCCTTCACTTTTCTCTTTTTCCTCAACCTCGCTCAATGTATCATCAATTTTGTCATCTGT
Source organism: Thuja plicata (assembly GCA_018584345.1). Lineage (NCBI taxonomy): Eukaryota > Viridiplantae > Streptophyta > Pinopsida > Cupressales > Cupressaceae > Thuja > Thuja plicata. Next base: position 2,549,048 of record MU223251.1, on the reverse strand, counting down.
CTCTTTGTTTTGATCTTTTGATACATCTTGTTGATCATCGATTGCATCCTTCATTTTTGTATCTGTATCCTTGGGGTGTTTGATGCACCTTTTTTTTCATCTGTACCCATGTCCTTGGGTATATAATCATCTTTCTGAGATGATTTATCCTTACTTGACTGTATATCAATATCATCTATTAATGTATTCATGTTTGTCGGTGTATTGACTATTGCAGTGTCAATAGCTATGTCTTGTCCATCGATATTACCTTTTGTAATATTGATGTCCTCATCTTTTTGAACCTCTGCTACAGGGTCTTTTCCTATAATGGTATTGAAAATGTTGTCTAACCATGAATCATCATTTATATCAACATCTAAGTTACCTTTTATTGATAGTTCTACTTTGGTAACTTCTTCATCCTCCAAGTTTATGTGTATGGGGCTTGCTGGTACTTGATCATCTTTACTATCTTTTGACCAGTCCTCATCTATAATATCAGTCTATTTTTGGCCTGTGATCTATACCTCTTCACTGTCTAACTCAACTGATGAGTTATCTATTTTGTTGATAGGTTTCTTTTCAGGACTGCATCCTCATTAGGGTTGAGTATCTCACTCCATATTTTACAAGTGTCCTGTTCTAGTTCTATAAGTTTCTCTTTAAGAAATTTATAAGCTCTCAATTTGGGTGAGAAGATTTTTGCATATTTATCCATGAATTCATTGATTTCTTATTTTTTTGATTCAAGAGGTAAAAGAGAGACTAGTACTCTTTCTCTTATCCTCTTCTCCTCATGGAGTGCAAAAGTGAATCTAGAAGATATTCTATCTAATAGTTCTTGTGGAACATCACGTGTAGTGAATTGAAATGGGACATAATAGTGTTTGCACAATTTAGCAATAAATGCATCTTCAATCTTATTCTATTCTACAGTGTCCCATCTTAACCATTTTCTTATCTTAGGATGACCAACAGATGCAGCTTCAACAATATACTTACAGATTTCATCAATGTCTTCAGTTGGTGATGAAACCTTTGATGCTTCCTTTGATTGTTTTATAGTGTCAGGTTCATCCATAGCTGATTCTTCTAAGTCCTCATCAGTCTGAACATATTTCCTCCTCTTGGTAGGTGCCCTAGCTGGTTGTTTTTCCCTTTGAGGTGTAGGTTTCCTCTTATACACCTTCCCTTTTACCATGGGAGAAGGAATTGCATCCTGTGTTGTTTGACTTCTTGTTCTAGACTTCTTAAGTGGAGGAGGAGGTGGTGAATCAGACTTCTCTTACTTTGATTCTTGTTGCTCTATTGTATCACCGATGGGAAGCTGATCCTTGGTGATTTCCTCCTTACCCTTTTGTTCCTCCTCACCTTCTTCTTCTTCTTCTCCTTCAGAAGATATTTTCAAGTTCTTTTTCAGATTCTTCACCATTCTTTTTTATTGTTTTACAGCCTTCTTTACAACAAGATTTGTCTTAATCTTCAGTTTGGCCTTTTCATAAGTACCAAATCTTAATTTCTTGTTGTCAATGGGTTCATTTAACAATGCCTGAATGCATTCTTTTTCTAATCCTATTTTGATTTCATAGTCCAACTTTGAAATCCATGATTTCCTTGGAACTACAGCTTGTATATAAGTGAAATCTGTATCTACCATGAAACATATTTCTTCATGGTGTTCCTCTATCAGACTCTCAGGAATTCTAGTTCTTGCTTGTAGCATTTCCTTAATGGTTTTGAAAAATTCATACATCACATTGTCAAAATATATTCCTAGTGATTCTATGAATTCACTTATCTGAATGGTTATGGGTCTGCTTGTGTCCCATGTAACTTTTCCAATGGAAGGAAAGCATTCTTCAAAATAGAGGATTATACACAATATGAGGGAACCAAACTTACAAGTGTTTGTCTATGAAGACCTTATTGTGCACATGTTCTCCTCAAATTGATGTAATAGGTTCTCTGCAAGATCCATCTTCTTCCCCTATTTAATAATCTTATATGTTGTGCTCATGGAAGTGCTAGATATGTTGCTCATTTTTCTTGCTTGGAAAATCTTATAGCAAACAACACATGCTCTGAATTTCAATTCTACGTCGGTAATGGTGTTGACCTTTAGTGCTCTTTTATCGAATTTAGCTCCAGTTAGTTTTTCAAATTCTGCCAGAGATGGGTGCTTGTGAGCCTGTGGTTTATCAGTTGTAGGATAACCAGTAACCACGTATATAAAATCCTTTGTTATAGCCTTTGGCTTGTTTAGTCATAGAGCCTTATCATGAACTCTGCTAAGAACAATCTTTATCCATTCTGTTTTGAAAACCTTGGGAAAATGCAGTGCATTTGTGAGTCCCTTTACTTCCAAGTGTTTATGCTCTTCTTTGAGCTTTCTAGCATCATAACACAGTGCCCTATAGGTGTTATCAAGGTCTAGATCTCCTATCTCTGAGATCTTGTAGTGAATGTAGGACCTTACATCCTCTACCAGTAAAACCCTAGGTGGGATTCGAGAGAATGCTCCAGAATCGTTAGGTTGAGAATCTATTTCAGGGTGTAGCTTGTAATTGGGTTCAGAATACACTCCTCTGTTGACAAGCTTGAAGGGTTTCTTCTTATCCTCCTTATTTTTCTCTACCCTAGAAGTCAATGCCATCTTGTTTGCAACTTAGGGCTTTTCGTAAATCAAAACAGTGCTATCGGTGAGTGTATTAACTTACTAATTCTATGTGACTGCCTGTGAATGTGAATGCTTCATGTCAAGTTAACTTCTGCTAGGTCACTTTCCAATTTGCTCTCAAATTGCTTTGGTCTGCTCAAAAATTGCCAGTGTGAAAATGATTTTACCCGTCAGGCTTTTATACCTTTTTGTGCCCTAAGTTGTCATTAATTCTTACCAACTCATCAGCTTATGAAGACTGCTTTTGTTGGTAAAAAATTCATAACATCTCTGGTATCTGTGCAGAATGTCAGGGTAGCTAGCAATTTTGGAGACTTCACCGATAATTGTCGGTGAGGTTGTGAAGACAAATTTTTTTGATTCAATGTTCACCGATATCCGTCGGTTTACACTTAGCTTGTGTAATGACCGATACATTTTGGTAAGTATTGCTAAATTTTCTATGTGTGTTCATCGATGTAGATTGTGCCCAACAACCGATGGTTGCTTTTCAATAGTTTAACAAGTAACAATATATTGCATCTTTATTTATGCCTATATTACAATATGAACTATGTATAATGGAACCGATGCATAGTAAAACTTGTCATAATGCAGTTTCATACTTGTGCAATCTCATTAGATGTAGTGATGTCACCAGATCCAATGGATGGGGTGTCACCATTTGCATTGCTTGTTCCAGCACCTTTAGTGTTTGTGGATTTTACCCACATCTTGTTTCTCACTCTTTTGATGTTATCAATGGTATTTCCATTGGGATGTGTATTTGTGTCTGTCAGTCAGTCTTTGCAATCTTTTATCACATGTCCAACCTTATGACAATGTAAACATGCCATACCTAGATTGGTCCAACTTGTGACCTTCTGGTCCACTTTCTCATACAGTTGGCAGTAATATGACCATACCTTCCACATGCTATGCAATTTACCCATGTGTTATAGTCCAAAACATATGAGATACCTTCTCTTGTTGGTTTTTAGCTTTTATCAGTTTCCTTTGGAGTCCATGCCTTGTTGTTCTTTTTCCAGCATTCCTTATGTGTATGTCCATTCATCTTTCCTATAGGATAGTACTTGTCCATATATTTTTTTCTCTTTGGATTTGTCACTTTGGATCCGCACTCATGTGCCTTGTGTCCTTTCTTTTGACATTTATAACAATTACCAATAAAAGTAGATTGTGCTTGAGAAATACCTTTCATTTTGCTTCTGCAGATGTTTGAGGTGTGGCTTGGTTTTCCACAGTGATTGCATGACAACTTCTTAGATCTTGGGGTTGTGAAAGAATTCCTCTGATCTAGTTGATTAGAGGTCTCACCATTCTCATTGTACCCTAATCCTGTGTAGTTGTTGACTCTCCTTTGTCCATCAAGAAAATCATCCATCCTTTTGTTGCTATCCTCAGCCTTTTTGACCAATTCGTTGTGTTGATTTTGGACTTTTATTTCATGCTTCAATTTTTTGTTCTCTTCTCTTAGCTCACCTATGATCTGTATTCTTTCAATGAGTTCTATATTTAATCTATTTGCTTCTTGACTCATAAGAATTATCTGGTTTGTAATCTCATGGTGATGCTTAGTGAGTCTTTGAATCTCTGATTCTTTCTCTTGTAGTTTCTCTATAATTTTCCTCCTATCATCAATGGCTAGAGTTCTTTCATTTTTATCTTTTCTTGCATCGTTCATAACATCAATCATTTTCACCATTTGAGTCTCTTGACCAATTTGCACATCTTGATTTGATCTATCAAATGTAGATTGGCCTCTTGTAGACTTTTAATTTCTTCAACTGATGCATCTGAAGCTTTGCTCATTCATGATTCCGTTGTTTCAAAGTAATCTATTATTTCCAATTCTTTGTAGTCTTTCTCATTTAGCCCGATTGCCATAATCTTTCTTTCATCAAGAAATTTTCTCAGTTTTATTCTCACTTCCTTGTACTGCTAATTCTCAATAGTCATATCCAGTCTGAACTTGTCCATGTCTCTGATCTTTGCTCTCAAGTCTTTAAGATTTTCAAGAGAGAGACTTAGCTCTGATACCAGTTATTGGAATTATATTGAGATGATGTACTGAGAGGGGAGGGGTGAATCAATACCTCTAAAACTTTTCTTGGTTATCCCATTAACCCTTAATCATCAGTTTGTAAATTATCTTATCTAACTATTCATCTTTCTTTATGTATATGCAATCATATCATAAATTCTTTAGTATGTAACCATAGCAGAAACATTCATGAAAATAGATAACACATGACACAAGATATGATATCACAGAAAAACTCCTGTTAGGAAGTAAAAAATACAGTGGGGATTGTTACCCACAAGACTTCACTGTCTGCAGATAAGAAGGGGTCGGTTAAGGCTTACAATTGGTCACTTCTGATGACCTACCCTGTTAGTAGTATTATAGTGGAGACCTATTGAGATCTACTTCATTTGAAGCTTTAGCAACACTGTTAAGTGTGCACTCTGTTAAGAGATTTGTAAAGAATGGTTAAGTCCACCTTCTACAAAAGGATTTTAGATGTGATGCACTTGTTAGAAAGCAACTACATAATTTTTTGATCTGATGATGTATGAAATATTCAATTGTTGATAACAGATCCAATTAAGATTTGTATATATAAGTAATCATCCTTCCATGATTGAATAATACCTTTATCTGCTCGTTGGTAGCCTCTGTGTGTTCTTGACAATTGATGTGTTTTGTTTCTGACCTTTGCATTAATTCTGCCTTTTGCTCCTTAGATGCTCTGCGTGGCTATCAAAAATAATGAATTCATAACTCACAATTGAGTTTGAACATCTACTTATACTAAATTAGGCTCAATTCTTGATTCATGCATCGCAAGTTAACTCTAGATCCAAGGTTTACAACTTGACCTTGATCTTTAGTTAGATATGTTTTAGATCCGTTAGGATGCATTAAAACATTTACATAAAGCTTGCTTGAACCTAAAGTCGTGATTTAAAACAAATAAAAACTCTATAAATAGAATTACATTGATTTATCCATCGTGTAAATTAGATCCACAATTTGTGGGTTCTATAACTGACTATCAGTTCTGACGGTCAATTTTCTTGGTCGTCGGTGTTCCTTTCTTAAACTTATCGTTGGGTACATGCCTTTTCTGTTCCTGTCGGGTTTGTTCTAAAAACTGTGTCACCGGTGATGCTTGTAGTCGCCGGTGATGCTTGTCAATTCTATACTTAGCATTTTTCATGACCTCTATGTTCTGTCGGGTATGCTCACTGTTCGCTAGTAATGCTTGAAGTCTGTCGGTGAACTCTGTAGTCTGCCGGTGATCTCTGTCAATGTTTTTCACTAAGTATACTATTGGAAAAATATTGTCATCACATTCACCTCTCTAAAATTAGAGGGATCCATATTTTTGAGAACCTCATAAGAACTATCTGTAAAGTTGGTGAGGTGGTCGGAGAATACTTTTGATCGAGTAGTTAGTGAAAGTCCATAGAATTGGTGGAAGAGGTCTCTCAAAATAAAGGGAGAGAAAGCTCTAAATTGAATGCTCATTGAAAATCTCATTTTTTTGGTTAGTAGAAATTAATGTCTACCAACACTATGGAAGGCCAATAAGCTTACACCTTCCCCCTCAAATGCATGTCTCTCTCCAAATTCCACCCATCACTCCCCAAAGATTCATTGAAACTTTAGCTGGACTAAGTGAAAGAGTGGTTGTGACATCCTTCCCTCCTTAGAAAATAATTCATCCTCGATGTTTCACTCCCTTTTCTTCTTAAACCATCAATATTTATAAGATGCAAGAATCAAAAAATAAATACCCCCATTAACAGACATTTAAGACAATACAAAAGTTTGTACCTATGAAGTAACATTTCTTACTAAATCTTAAAACTAGAGTTTAGCACTTCTCAATTGATTCTATCCTTAAAATTCCTAAGGATTTCTGTAGAAGTAACACACATGTTCAACAAAAATAATTCTCAACAACAATGTAGATTCATATTAAAAACAAGCACAAGGTAAATTTTAACATGTACAAGCATCAAGTAATCATCTCGTAGACAATTTCTAAGTGGGTGTGTGAATTCCATTACCACCTTACAATTTTACAAGGTTAGATTACCTCTCTCCAACAATATTCCCCCTCTCTTATAATGATTCCTCCCATCTGTTATATACACATTAACAACACAAAAGCATCAATTTATATAGTTATCATAACCAAAATAAAAATTTAACATTATCTTATCTCAATGCTTTCAAAAATTTCTTACATAATACCCTTAAAGTGGCAACAAAGCACACACATACCTGTGCTTATTTTACCATACTGGGAGGTTGTAATGATTTGAGCACATTAATGAGTTCCTTTTATCCACATTCCTAGTATACTCTTATATATATTCACTCACAATTTTGTTAGCCCAATCATAATGTCAATACTTCATAGAAGAAAAGTGTTGATATTTTATTTTCAAGAATAAAAATAATCATGTGCAAAGTTTCAATTTAAAATAAGCTCTACTTCATAACTTGATCATAAGTAAGTAAATTATTCATAAGTACCATCTAACACATGGTACTCACTAAGTAAGAAAATTTATCCATCCATACTCGCAATTCCCTATAAAGGTTAATGGATCCATTCTTCCATTTATGTGACCTAGGCCCTCATTCCCATCTCATCACAAGTATAATTCAAAAGAAAATTTAACTCATTTCATCATAATAAATGTGTCTTCATTTCCAAGACAAATGTGAGTCAAAAAAGGTTACATCTTACCATAATTAAGCAATCTAATTTTTCGCTATGTAATGTAACTATGCTTGATTCTAGCGTAGACAATCCAATACATTATGATAATTCATCATTACGTAAAATAAAATACAAGTATGTCATGTACATCAAGAGTGGACATCAAAATAAAAATCATCAAGGTCAATCAGGTAACAAGATACATAAGTAACTACATGACCTAATCCTATAAATATCACATAAGAAAAACATGCTAAAAATTATCTATTGTCGATTCCATAGTCATAGTCGGTCAATCGATAGAGACTAATTGACCAAAAAGATCAAAAAAAGTAATCATGTGCACATAATCTCTAAAAATTCATATGAAACAATTCATGAATGTCATCGGACAACTTTCCATCTGCATGCTCTAGTCTCCTAAGCTATCAGACACCTGTCCATCTACAAATCTTGAGACAGGAGTGTAGTTTAGGGCACTTTTCTTCCCAACCATAAATCCTTAGAGTCCTTGGGATTATACCTACTCGTAAAATTCCCAACCCTGCAGCCTATAAAATACAAAAGGCAGGGGGTATCTGGTGTAGCCATGGAACTAACTACAAAGCACATATTCCTATGTTGAACATAATCATGGATGTGGATGGGAGATGAAACATAGGAAGCATATTTAAGAAAACATATGCAAACAACTTTGGCCAAAGAATTTTAATACCAGACTTCTACTAGCTGGTAGAGTGAAAAATAAAATATCACTTCTACCCTTACCTTTTTTGCCCACATTCAGCACCCATCACCGGAAGGTAATCTTTCCAATTCTCTCATATAGTAAGTAAAATAATGTAACTCATGAATATCATATATTTTCTTTTTATATGATAATGTACCAATTAGATACATGGAAATCACACAACAATTCTAATAGTCATGAATCATGTATTTCATCATGAACAATCACATATATCATAGGCAATCACATAATTTGATTCATCTGATCCAATAAAATATAATACACAAGAAGGGGGAGATGTTGACCATTCTGTCAAGAACACCCATAGTGTATCATTAAGTTTTTTTTTATTCCATTATCATCAAGAAATTTCAACCTACTCATCGAACATCAAGTTAAAATACCTCAAGTATAATTTCATGTAATGTCTCATGCATCATTACCCATGTGCTAGTAATATCATATTTGAGTCATAAATTGTACTTTTGACATGGATTCTATAATATCAAGGATATCCATGCAATGCTCCTCATACCATCAGAAGCTTACATCAAATATATATAGATCACTGTATATTATTTCATGCAATTCATAACTACTATTTACAACCATGTTCCTTCTAATGTTCTTTAACATTTCATAACTTATAAAACATATTTTATCAAAATATTAATGCAAGAATAAGAATGGTATGTTCTTTGAAATATACTCCCTTATACATGAACTATCAACGTTCCACCCTGAACATGATAGATAAAATCACTTCACATCACTGGACTAGAAACAAAGAACACATATCCTAGCCACCTCCAAACCATAAGAAATCTCAAAATCAAAGGTTACAAACTTTAACTCAAAATCCCAAAGATGCGCAAAACCAATAGAAATAAATCTGAACAAGAACCACATTTGATAAATATACAAGATTTGGTGGCTAGATAGTGACAAGAAAAAAAATTTAAAATTCAAGCTAGTCATTCATCACTTCCAAAGTTCATTAAGCCATAAAATAACATAATCAAATTTGAAAATTCATTTCACATATGCAGAGTGACTGCCACTAGCCACAAAGAGGGAGTAGAAGCTAAACAACACCTTGCATCCAAGGTGTGCTAAAGAACATGACCATACACCTGAAATACATTTATCTCATAGATTACATAACTATGTAAGGGTACATTCTATTTGTTCATACAACATAAAATCTTTAAGTCTTTCATGTTTCCTTCCTCAATCTCATACAATTCTAAATGCAAGACAAAACATGAAAATACAGTTACTAATTTGCAAGAATTCTCTTTTCATACATAACATGCTAGGGTCATTTCACTCATAACGTAGTGCAAAAATTAATCATCAATTAACTACATAATTAAATCAAAGAGTTTTACCTTCTTTCTTGCGTCACACATGCAAAGAAACAAACATTTAATTTGAGTGCATCACTCACACTGAATATATATTGCAATTCCTCACTAATTATAACTTATTGAATTTTATACTGAAATGTAATCACATCACTTTGAGGTTCACAATTTACCAACCATTTTAGAAATATTACATCTTTTACAATTTTAAGAGAAAGAAATGACAAATAAATAGCCTCAAACATAAAAGAGGTAAGGTCCTAGAAGTGACTATTTCCAATTCTATAAATCAAAGCAAGATGCATCCTTTCCTAACCTGTGAGTGGTACACACAACTAGAAGACTCAACCATCTACCCAAGGAACTAACACTTATGTTCATATTCCAAGTATTAGTTGATAGGCAGTTTGTGCAACCAAGGGTCACAACTAAGGATAGAAAAATCAAGGCCCTAGAGTGGAACCCAAAGCTCTTATACCATATGTAAGGACTGAAATTCTGACATAAAAGCCACATGAACTAAAAAAAAATACAAGGGATTCAGTCAACTAAGTCAAACTTTGAATGTACAAGATGACAAAAACAAATAATTTTCCTTAATTTCAAAGAGAGAAAACAAGGTTTGACCAAAAACTGTCGAAGAGATAATGCGACACATGAGTCCATAATAAAGAAGAGTGTTGACCAACTATCAAAAACACCCCAATACATCACATGTTGTAATACACTAAAGACAATAACAGAATTCAACTAAATTTTTGAAATAACATAACAAAAGAGAAACTTTGACCAAACTATCGAAGTGCATCAAACACGAGATCTTATCTTACAAGGAAACATATATTTTACAAGAGTCATTGACTGACTATCATAAGAGTGCACATATCAATACAATAGACCAATGGTCGATATAAAGAACCATAACATGCTAAATAATATGACCTTCTTGACAGGAGCTCCAGAGACCTGTTATATACAAAAATCATGGCGAGAATATTGTAGGAGTGTGCTTTCACCCTACCACAAAGAAGTTATGCTTCCCAAGAATCTTTCCTAACATGAAAGATACCTCACCTAGCTAGAAATAGTCTAACAAAGTAAAACTGACTAAAGTAATGGAATTGTGTGACAAGAATATCCTTATTCAAATTGCAATAACCACATCATGCACTTCCAAAATCATTTCTAAATAAAAATTAATTCCATTTTACAAATATGGAAAATTTGGTGCAAGATTCTTACTTAATGCATAGTACAACATATTTTATGGGTGTATTCCACATACATAAAGAACTTAACTAAAAATTCTTCCCTAAACGATCACAGCATGTAAAGTTCAAAGTTTCACCAATATCTATCTGGTTTGATGGTAAGTATAACTCAGTTTCATAATAGCTCATGGATAAACTAAAGAATCCATAAATAGGTAATAATATAAAGTTCACTTCAAGGTCTTTTCATGGAAATTCAACATATTCAGAAGCATAAACATATAACAAATGAATAATAGGTACAACATGTATATAATAGTCTAATAAATTCACAAGTCTATACTTCCCTCTCATTTCTACTCATCAAGATTTGAATTTCATCTCTTATAATGAAAAGGAGTAACACAACCTTACCCCAAAATTAAAACATACTCAAGAACATTGATCTATGCAAATCCAACACATAATTAATGATTCTAAGTGAGCTTTGGTATCCTCAATCATGACATAAAAAGAGAATCCTTGGGAGGTGCTAATGATAAACGTGTTTGAAAATTCCAACCTAAATCAACCCTTAAAGGTCTCTATTCTACTAATATCATGAACATCAATAGACTAATTCCTCATTGTAAAAATTTGATGTTCATTGTTTTCTAGCCAATCTTCTAAAAGTACATCCTTTCTACTACCAAAAGCACATTGTAAGTCAATAACTATTAAATCTCAAACTCTCATTCTACCGTAAAGCAGAGTCATTTCATCTGTATTTATACAGCTATATAAATATTAAAAAAACTAATGTCTAGTCATTATCTTATTTTTCTACAGGGGTGTAGTAATTGTTGACCTTATGGAAAGACATGTTTTCAATTAGTGCCAAAACACTTAGTCAATTATATGATCACATTATTCACCGAGCTAGCAATTTAAAGTGTAACCTGAGCAGTTACAGTGTCGACCGAATAGATAGTTCAGAACAGTGTTACCTGAGTCACCAATGTTAACCGAGTTACCATCTCTAAGTGATGAATGTGACCCAAGCACCCATCATTAGCCAAGTTCCAGAGTTTTCAATTCACAGTGTTGCCCGAGTGTCAGTGTATTACCCAAGTGGATTACTGGACCTGAGTAACAACATTGGGCCGACTTTTTTATATAGTTTGATACTATTTTGTATGATAGTAGCCGACTTACAGAGGTATTTTATTTGGATAAGATATATATGTAAGATACTTTTTTTATCCAAATGTGTGTAAAAAATGTATGAATGTGAATATGAAGAAGCAGACTGATTAGAAGGCTACAAAATTATAAAGGTACAGCAGAGACTCATCTATCGCATTCAGGTGATTTGTTTTATTTCAAAGGATCTTATTCAACAAATCAGAGTTGCATAGAAGATCATTCATTGGTTCATCCTAACAGGTGTTTCAAAAAAATCCTTTAACATGGTGGACTTAATAGTCCTTATCAAATATCCTAATAGAGTGCATACTTTATTGTATTGTATAAATCCTTTCACAAGGTGGACCTAACAGTCCTTATTTCTCCTAACAAGGCATGCCATTAGAATTGGTCAATTGTAAGCCTTAACCGGCCAAATGTATACTGCAGTACTAAATCTTGTGGGTACCATACCCACCCCAGTTTTACTTTCTATTTGGAAGGTTTCAGGGTAACCAAATATTGTGTCAAGTGTTATGAATGGTTATTAACTTTATGTTCCATACAAGAAATTAGATTAGTCAATCTAATAAAAGAAAATGGAGAATAAGTTTTATTGGCTCCTGATTCAGCCCCCCCCCCCTCTCAGTCACCTAGCCTACAATATATTTCCAACAATTGGTATCAGAGATGAAGGTTCTCTTATCAGAAGTTTAATAGCTTGACCAAAGATTAGAGGTAATGGAAATATAAAGACTGGAGAAAGCCATTGAAAATGAAAAGATAGATCTACAAGTGGCCATGGATCAAATTATAAAACTCAAGGAGCAACTCTCTCATTCTCTAAAAAGAAGAAAATATTTAGCAGTGCAAATGAATGATAAACGTTACATAGAAGAAAGAATTGAAGACTTATGTAAAGAAATAAGTTCTGAAGAAGCTGATGCAACCATTGAATATATACTTGCAAAGAATCTCAATCTACATGAAGAAGTTAGAAAATTGAAGAGAGAACAAGAAATTCATTCAGTCAGAATATGCGAAGTCATGGAACCAAAGAGCCAAGCAGAAAATGATAGAGAAATGGAACAAGAATATAAAATATTGCTAAGTACAAGATTAGAAGAAAAATAAAAAGAAATCCATCATTTGTCACTTTGGCAAGAAAATATGATAAATTAACTCAATAATGCAAATAACGAAGTTATCAATCTGAGGGCTGAAATTGAAAGAATACAAAATGATCTCAATACTGAAAAGCAAACCGATGAGAGTATGATGAATTCATAAGTAAGCATAGATCAGTTGAAAGAGAAAACTCAATTAAGATATTATGGATAGACTGGATTAGGTTACACTAAACAAGGTGAATCCTCATAGAAAGGAGCTCAAAAGAATAAGAAACCTACTTGTAATCATTGTGGTAAGTTAGGGCATACAACAAATAAGTGTTGGAAAAATGGAAAGTCAAATTTTAATGCAAAATGATACAAATGCAACAAACATGGACATAGGGAAAGAAAATGCACTAAGAAACCTAAGTTTCAATGAAAATATTTCAATTGTAACATACAAGGTCACAAGTCTTCCGAGTGTAGAACTAAGAAATGGAACCCTACTGAACAATTAGCTAAAGCAATTTTTGGTTGGGATTACAACACATGGACCAGATGTTGTCAATGTGGTGATATGGGCACATTGGTGCAAATTGTGCAAAGAATCACCTCAGAAAAAAGGAATCCTACTAAGAGATGTTATGTGTGTAAACAACTCGGTAATGTAAGCAATAATTGCATGAAAAAATAAAAAGTGGATACTGGTTTTGAGAAAGGCAAGGAAAAATTTTCTAAAATCAGAACTTAGATGACTCAGCAGTGGGTAAGGAAATCTACTAATAATTCAGACCAAAAGAATGAAGGATCAAATTGCACCCAAAATAGTGAATTGGTAGATCCACCATCTCTGAATAAATATGCAGGGAGACAACTAGAATTGTGCATACAAGCCATCATACATCAGTTTTGGATATGCTAGAAAGTCCACATCAACATATTGATGCACTAGGACACATTGTGGTTCTAACCGAGTCGAGATCTCAGTTACAACTGAGTTACTTAAGCTTAACCAAGTTAAGTCGAGTTGTATGTTTTTTAAGATGCAAGATTAGTTTTTGTCGAGATTCTGAGTAAACCTAGAGAAATACCCAAGCTATCACAACTACCATGTATAGAGCATTTAATGAAAACTTTATGATGAAATTCACATAAATGGTAAAATCAAAGGCTTATTGTTTTATAGAGTGATTAAGAGATTGTAGTGATTCCAGAGTGAATTTGTGTTAGAAATCTTTAGTTGCAGTGAATTTTCATCGAGCGTTGTGGCATCTACATCTAGCAGCAAGGTTAAGAAGGGCTTTGCGACGTTGGTAAAGAATGTTGTCTGTGAACCGCCAAAGTTTAAATTTCATCCAACAATTGCAGAGGAGACAGATCCAATGGGATCTCATTCCCAAATTCCTCATAAGGTATTGTTAATTCATGATGTCCAAATTTCCTATCATTGAAACATTCAACTGCTAGGCACATTGGAGCTGAACAAAGCATATGAAGCACTTTGTCTAGTCAGAAATCTGAAGCCAAAACACAAACACCTCAAAGTTAAGGGTTTAACCCCTATTTTTGCATATGCCAAAGAATTTCCAGATAAAATGGATCAGGTTTGTTCCCAACCATGTTCATGACATGCATATATGGCTGGAGTAACCTATGAATATCACTAAGTTGATGATACACCGAGTGATAGGGTGCCCAATGCTTGACAAGCTTAAGGCTACCAAAACCCTACCTCGAGATGACCTAGCCAAGAAAACTCTTGCCGAGTAGGATGGAAGAGGTATGAATTTGAATGGAGTCACTAACATGGAAATGAAGTTTGGAATTCATGTGATTGCTCACAAGAAACATAGTTCAAGCCGACCAAACAGTGTACCATGTGAGGCTATGGGCTTGGCATATAAAGTGGTCAAGAACAATTTGTCATTCAATCTTACCTAGTTGCATTTTAGCCAACTGAGCAAAAACATGGAGAGCATCTTTGTATCAAAGACCAATCTATGTAAGTTTGGTTCACTCTTGGTATGTTTATTCTTTTATGTTCAAAAGTTTTTCACTTCTAAAGGCACAATTGTATGGAAGAAGGGAAGACCTATAGTTTATCAGATAAATGAATTCATTTAAATCAATCAGATTTCCACAATCTATAAGAATTTTTAGCTTGATTTCTAGATTTTGATTGTGTGTAATTTTTAGCATCAAAATTACACACAATCAAAATCCAGAAATCAAGCTGAAAAAAAAAATGAATTCATATTAGAATTGGGAGATAACTTTGAAAGAATCATGGATGCTTATTTTGAAAGTTTCAGAGGTAAAATTCAGAATAGATATAGATTCCCAAAACAATTGGTAGAGGACTATAAGGATGATATTTGCTTCTTAGTTGACTATGACAAAGTATACATTTAAGCAGTTAAACCTAGGGTTGCATGGGTGAAACCTCTTGCATATGCTGTTAACATTGATGAGACAAGAGATATCATTGAAGCTCTTGTAAATGAACATGTTGATCCTAAAGAAACATATTTTGGTACTTATGAAGAAGCCAAGGGTAGAATATCATTGAAAATTGAGATTCCCAAAATCTTGAAGAGAGGAAGGAAGAGAATTGAGAAGTTTGAAAAGAAGTATGGAAAGCCATCAGACTCTCCTCCTTCTATCACTGAAAGTAAAGGAGATGACATAAAAACAGAAGAAGATGAACCTAAGAAGGAAGAGGAAGAGGTAGAATCATATCCTCCTAAGAAGAAGAGGCTAGTCCCCAAGAAAGAACCAAATATCTCTACCCCTGTCATCACTACAAGATCTAGAAGGAAATTGATATTGCCTAAAGAAGATGAAGAAGAAGATACAGTCATATTCAAGAAGCCCCCACCTACCTTTGAGCAAAAGATTGAAGAATTGAAAGGAGGTAGTGGTATGGGATCTCTCAAATCATTGAAGTATGCTTCCAGAACAAAAGATGAGAAGAATATGGTTGAGGATGCATTAGTTGAGAAACTGGCAAGATGGAAGTATGATCCATCTGAATTGAGAAGCCATATGACTGAAGACCTTCTCAAGGAAATCACCATTCATTGGCACAATGCAGTTTAGATTGAAAAGGACATTAGAAAGAAAACCTTGAAGTAATTCATGCCTACTATGACTGATAAAGAGGCAAAATATGTTATGACCAAGTATGAGAGTAATCACACTCCAAGGTTTAGAATGTTTCAAATCTTTAGCAAGAAAATAGAGGATGTTGTGCATTTTTCAAAAAATATATGGAAGTCTATTTTTGTTAACAATGAAGATTATAAGGTAGAGGAACCGAGTACAAACCCTCCTGTATAGGATAATGATGAAGAGTTACCTGATGTTCAAACCATTGAAGAATCCAATGCTGAACAGATAGCAGTAGAAGTAATGGCATCCCTGCCCCATTCACCTACTCAGAATGTCTTATCTCTGAGCAAGTAAATGATCACAGAATCTACATAAGGATTAGTAGGAACCGAGCATCATGCTCCACCTACTACTGGGCCAAGCCAAATTGAGTTACAGAAGGATACTGTGAATGTTTCTACAGTTAGCACTGATTCTACAGTTGGTGTATCAAAATTTAATGACTTACTCCAACTGAACACTGAAGATAAAGATGAGCATGGAAAAGATAAGGATGATGTTGGAAAAGGTAAGGAAATTATTCCTTCACCTCATCCCATGATCAAGGGTAAAGAAAAGGAAATAATAACTGATGATGTTGACCTTGAGGAAGATATTGTGATTCCAAATTGGGATCTTTCCAACATGACAGTTGAGAAGATGGACATCCTTGGGGAGCTATGGAAGAAAAGAGGAAAACAACAGAAGCTCTGAGTAGAGAAGAAAAGGTATAGAGTTCTAGAAGACATCAAAGGTATTTTCCTGGATTCACTAGAGATTGAAGTCAATGAGGATGAATCCATAATGGATCAACTTGTTGATATAGTTCACAAGTTTAATCATGATCTTAGTGAACAAGAGAAATTACTACAAAAGGCATAAATTAAATTTGAAAATAAGGTTCTAGAGAAGGTTGCAAGAAAGATTGCAATAGATCACGTGAAGCTAACAACTATCATTAGCTCTCTAGAAACCACTATGAATAATGTTGTGGAATTATTTGTAAAGTGGAGTGACACTTCCAACTTTACCATGGAAATAAATAATAAGCTAACAAAGATTGATAAAGATTTGAAGGCAAGTGCAAACCAGTTGGCACTTAATCCTAGTTTGATTTCAGTATATTTTGTAAAGATAAGGTATTTGACTGATATGCAGGTAGATCTACTGAGGGAAGAAGAAAGAACAAGGAAATCTGTAATAGCTATACAGAGCCAACTCCTTCCACATATGGCTATCATGAAGACACATTTTGCTCATGCAAAGACACTCATACATGACAAAAAATTTTTAGTTGCAGAGCTTATGATGGAGTTGTCTAGAAAAATATTGTACGCCTCCTTCTTTCATGATCTATGCTTCCCAAGCTTTCCAAAGGAAAGGGTTAGTAGCAAAGGTTTTACAAATGATATAAATCCAACACACAAATACTACTAAAATGAATAAATCTGAAACGTAATCAATAAAATGTACAAGCAAGAGAAAAGAAAACAAATAAATACAAACCCCACGATGCTTGAAGCTTCTATTGTTTCTCTCTACTCCTTCTGAAATGTTGTTCTTGATGTGCAGTATTGGCGGGACAACATCTATGACTTGAGAAGTGTCAAGAATTTGCTAATTGAAATGGGTGTGTGATTGCAAGATGGCTTGAATGATTGAACCAAACTGACATACTAATGGTGCACGAGAGCTTGAAATCCCGGATCCTTCAAATGGTTATGAAGGGTTTATTATATAGGAATTGGTGATGATATGAACGGTTGAGATCAATCCTAGAGAGAGGGAGATGAATGGTTGAGATTAA
Organism: Thuja plicata; assembly: GCA_018584345.1. Classification (NCBI taxonomy): domain Eukaryota; kingdom Viridiplantae; phylum Streptophyta; class Pinopsida; order Cupressales; family Cupressaceae; genus Thuja; species Thuja plicata. The sequence goes on along the minus strand of MU223251.1, from coordinate 2,531,106 downwards.
AAGAAACTGGAGAGGCCATCAGTAAACTCCACCTCTTCAATTGGTAAAGAGGAGATAGAGTTTGGTTGATTGAAGAGCTAATAGTGAGTTACCTTTTTGAACTGAAGAGGTGGGTGAAGTTGCCCATGTGGACTGGAGAGATGGGTGGAGTAACCCATGTGAGCTGATTGAAGTTATCTCTTTGAAGATAAATGAATATTTAATTCATTTATTTAATTATTGTTTTCAACATGTGAGATAATTGAATTCTTTTATTGATTTAGAATTGCTTTTATTGAATGAAGTTATATTAATTTAATTGAAATTAATTTAATTGGAAGAATTTAATTAATAAGTTTAAATATTTGAATTTAAACTATAGGAAATTGAATTTAATTATTTAATTAATGGTAATTAATCAATTAAGGTTAATTAATTAAATAAAATTAATTATTTAATTAATTTTGGGAATTTGATTAGATGATTTGGGGAATGAATTTAGAAGAAAATAGATGATAAATTAATGATTAAAAAACCATTAATTAATAGATGAAAATTAGTATTTTTAATGTAAAGTCGCGAGCCTATCTATTTTTGGGTGTCTACATTTGCCCCTCTTTGATGTGATGTGACTTGTCGCAGTGTGTCAAAGATTCTTTGATTTTTTCCCAGCTTGCCCCAGTAGTAGTAGGTGTATTTATGCCCCCTCAAAAAATTTGAGAAAAAAGTCACAACATGAGTGTTGATTTGTTGAAACTGCAATTTCTGAAACTAGGTAGCTGACAGATTTGAAAAATACTTTAAAATGCCCCTGTAATTGACCGTCAAAGTTTTCAGGGATGGGTAAGAAATTTCAAAGCTCCTAGTGAAATAAGGGTTTTTTTGATCCCCTATAAATAGCCAAAAGAGCCATTCATTTATCACATTGCGAACTTGGAGCTCTTGATTTCTTAGTGAGTCTGTTTTTAGTTTTATGTCTTCTTTTCTCCTATTTTCTTGCGGTGGCGGGTCTTCCTGGTGTGACTCACATATCTGACCGAGTCTGGACATATCGCAGATGAGCTGGCTCAGGACGTCCAGTGAGTTTTATCACTTTACGTGTCATTAATGCTTCCCTTTATCAATTTTAAAAATTGTACTTTTTTGAGTAATTGCAGTGTGTGCCACAATCAGTTACGGTTTTGCCACAATTGTAGTTTAAATGCCACAATTGTTGGTTAGAAACCGCAATTGATAAGTGTACCACACTTGTGTATGTTGCATGCTGCAATTGAAGTTTGTATGCCACACTTGCTTTTTTTGTTTCGCAATTGCCTAAAAGTACCACAGTTGTATGGTTTTATTACCACAATCAATTTTTTAGCACTGTTTGCCTGATTTCTTTATCTAATTTCTTTGCCTGATATCTTCTTTTTCTTGCTTCTGTTACTTTCCTTAATGACTGAAACTGATATTTTTATGATTTATTTCTATGTGCAGTTCACTGGGTGGATTCTGTGCTTTCGAGAGTCTAGGCCGATGGGTCTTGTATACAGATTTCAGTTGACAGAGGATAAGAGGTCAGTTCTTCAAGATCTTGGTTTATACTATATTTTCTATATGCCTGAGATCATGACCAATAGGGGTCTAATCTCCACTCTTGTAGAGTGGTGGCATTCTGAGACATGCACTTTCAGGTTACCGACTGGTTAGTGTAGTATCAATTTGGAGGATGTGTATCACATCCTCCAGCTCGCGATCCAGGGCGAGCTTGTGGAGTATTCCACCCGTACTGGTATTGTTTCGTTGACCAAGATTTATGGATTGACTTCAAATCAGCTTGGGTTGGCTGGTGATTATGATATTCCATGGTCCAGATTCAGTTTGGGCCTTGACAGGTTGTCCACCTTACTGGGCAGTTTGATATGTGGCATCTTATGCCCCGATCATCGATAGTGTATTTTTTATGTCAGCTTCGTTACTGTGTTACAAAGTATGGTCAGGGATCATACCGTATTCTCTTGGGGCCCACGCATGTTGGCTTATATGCATTTTCATAATTTTTATGCAGCTTACCTTGATTGTAAGTCGCTCGGCTATGGTGCGACCCTGCTGTAGATATGGGCATGGGAGCATATTGTTGTATGTCATCCTGTTGGTGCCCATGCTCTTCTAGCTAATAGGCCATATGTCTTTATGTATGATGGATCCACTTTTTTGACTCATATGGGGCATTTGACATACTGGCGGTAGCAGTTGGACATGATTCCTTACTTTATTTGGAGGCCTTATAGAGATTGTCCAGTGTGGGATGGAGAGGACATCCATCTTCCCTTCTGTCGCTAGTGGAGGTACCTGATTGAATGTGGTATTGATCATGTCCATATGATTGACTTTCACAACACCGACAGGGTTTTGCGTCAGTTCGGCGAGCAGTAGGATGTTTATGATTCTTATGCATACTTCACTCAGAGGTCAAGGGACTCTACTGTATGGGGTGGTGTAGTATCACTGGATGCTGCCCACATTGATTTTTTAGGCTTACTTCCTGTTGCATGGACCTGAAGTTCGGCTACTGTAGACGCAGGTTTGTCTTGTTTTCTGATTGCTTATGTACTTCCTTTCTACTCTCTAATACTTTCTCATATCTCATTTTAATACTTATGTCCTTATCTGTGTTGGTACTGATGTTTGAATTTGTATTTTGTAGGCACTGCACCTCAGTATGATTCCCATTGCTTGCAGGCTCATCTAGTTGCACTTACAGATGTGTCACATCCTGTTGCCAGGACCATTATGAGGAGGGCCCAATAGGTATGGCATGGTAGGGGAGGTCATGATGGAGGGAGAGATGGTGGCAGAGGAGGTAGGGATGGGGG
>MU223251.1:2503068-2527754 GCA_018584345.1 Thuja plicata | reverse complement strand
TGATGATTCTTGGGTTGTTAGGAGGAGAGGAGGTGAGGGTTTGGGAGATAGGACAGAGGAGGGGGAGATGGACGTGGCTATGGGAGGTATGGAGGATGATCCCTCAGAGTTGGAGCACCTCACTCAGCAGGTACAGGTCCTTTAGGCTAGGCTTGCTTTATCTGATGCACATGCCACTACTTTGGAGGCCTGGGTTACAGTGACTAAGTCTAGAGAGCGACAGGCTTGAGCTAAGGTTCATTCTTTTATTGACAGTGTACAGGATGTTTCACACTGAGATATTTTGGATAGATACTATAGATCTGGGTGCGATGCGCAGAGAGAGAGTGACTATTGGAGGTGCCATTATGAGGGTGCAGTTCTGGTAGAGTAGAGAGTGCCTAGTTACATAGCTTCCCAGAGATTGAGCAGGGCCTAGCGATCATAGAGCAGTGGCGTTAGAGCTCTTGGTTCATCCTAGAGGACAGATTCTGACATGCCACCCCCTCATCCACCTCCTAGCAAGGGTGGGGGTAGCACATGTTGATTTATGTATCCTGTACCATTTTTGCAGTGATGCCATTTTATATACTCTGAGTAGTATCCATTTTGTATCCCGACACACTGATATTTATTGATATATATGTTGATTACCTTTCTTTGTTCATACTTGTGATCGTTCATTGTACTCAGATAGTTTGATTTATATGAGATGCAACTAGTGTTTGTTGATATGATGTGCAATGGTTTACTTTCTATATGTATGATTCTACATGATTTGGTTGTTTAGATGATGAGATGTATATGTGATATGATTCTATTATGCAGACTCGTATATGGATGATTTATTTTTCCTATGATACTGACATGTTCGTGCAGGATGGTGGAAATGAAATGCATGTTTATATGAGATTCTTATGGATGCATGTGATTTTATGATTTATCATGTATGCAACTACCATGTTTTTCTTTTCTGATGTACTTAATGGAATGAATGCAATCTATTATGCACAAAATATTTGAGAAATGCATGTGTTAGTTAGAAAGAAGTTAGTTTGGATAGATGTGCTCTGAGATTGATCTAATAGAATGGAATGATAGAAAGGATGTTCTTTTTTTTTTTTTTTTTGATAGATATGATTTGATAGAAAGGATGAGTGTCCCAAGTCGCCGCCCTTGTTTCCAATATTTGTCATCATTGCATCTTTTTTTGCATTTTTTGATATTCTGATGAGCGTCGAATGATCTAGATCACATACCACCTAGATACCACTATGACCTCTTGATAGTGGAAGGAGTAGAGAGATTGAATAGAAAGAGAACCTAGTGCACCCAAATATTGACCATCTGGGTTCAACGATGTTTCCTATTTGTAAAGAAAGAGAGCCAAAAGTACCCAGATATTGACCATCTAGATACCGTTTGTCCTCTGAATTAATCTAAAACAAAGAAACCAAGATAGAACTCCTATGTGCCCAGAGTCCATCTGGATAACACTGTGAGCTCTTGATTTCAAAAAGGGAAAGCCAAGCAAACAAGATAGAACTCCTACGCCCCTAGAGTCGATCTGGATAGCATTGTGAGCTCTTGGTTGCAACATAAAGGGAAAGACCATAGAAACCAAGATAGAACTCCAAAGCAACTCAGAGTCCATCTGAATAGTGTTGTGAGCTCTTGATTATATAAACCAAACAAGCAAAATAAAAGAAAAGGAATGTCGAATTCTTTCCTAGGGTTAAGCTCAGATCGTGGAACTATGCAGCTGCCAGATAAGTGACAACACCTACCACATTTTTCCTAAATCATCATGGCCCTGAAATTAATGTGAACATTCAACATACAACAATAAAATAAATTAAGTAATGATCTATCATATCTACTCTCCTCACATGGTGGATCCTAGAGTAGCGTAAGAACATAACCGCAAAATATAGACTGACATCTGACTGACTTGACTGACCTAGTCAACATTTTTTGATGGTTCCTTGATGCAGTTGGATTCTCTTGATTGGCTCAACTCTTTGGATAGGCTTGATTGGCTTGATTGCTTGAGTGTGTCTGGTTTCAGTAATGGATTACTCATATAAGACTGACCTGTTTGGTTTGAGCGTATCCATCACTGTGTAAGATGATTGATAGGTTTTGATTGGTTGATTGCTTTGATCATGTTGGCAGCTGATCAAGCTATGTCAGATGGGCACAATGCTTGTTCACAAAGCTCATGATTGTGACAATTGATAGATTGATTTGATCATTTTGGCAGCTGATCAAGCTGTGTTAGATGGGCCCAATGCTAACTCACAAAGCTCATGATTGTGACAATTGATAGATTGCCTTGGTTTCCAGCTGCATGTTGATTGATTTGAAAGGTTGATAAAGCTATGTCAGATGAGCCCAATGCCGATTCACAAATCTCATGATTGTGACATTGATTGACAGGGCGTGATTGCCCTTTGTTATCTTGATGACCAAGTTGGTTTTATTGCTTTGGATTTTGCAATTTTTTGAATGTTTTTTATGAAGATTGATTTTCTCTTGATATTTGATCTTTTTAGGGTTTTTGATGAGTTTTCTGACTTTTTTGGATTTTTTGATGACATTTCTAATTTTTTTGAATTTTTTTAGGACATTTTGAATTGCCCCCTAGTCTAGTGGACCAGTATTAACCATGGGTAAGTTTTTGGTGCTCAGAGGGTATTGTACATCTAGATATAGCTTGGGTAGTCAGCCTTGCATTTGAAGTGTGCTCAAGCTTTTGGAGTTCATTAATGGTGAAGCTAGATTTGAACACTTGGAACCTATATGTCATGTTTCGCCAAGGTACCTACTCAATAGTGCCTAATTGCTAGGTTTTCACTGAGAGAGGGATTTTGTTTCTCTTTACTTTTTTTGTTTTTTTCTTTTTTTTGTTTTTCGCTAAGGCGCCTAATTGTTAGGTTTTCACCAAGGTAACTTTTGTATTTTTTTGGTATTTTTTGGATATGTAGATATGTACCTTAACCATAGAGACCTCAAGGGTAGAACCTCTTGAGGTGCATAATGTTGATGTATCTAGGGAGCTGATCTCCTTTTGGTGTCGCTAGGATGAATGCCCCACTATGAGTAGAGCTGACAATGACAAATGGTCCTAGCCAGTTTGGTTTGAATTTTTTGGGTTTGACTCGCTCTGCTTGATTCTTCTGAATTTCCATGAGGAAAAGGTCTCCTACCTAAAATGTTCGTGGCTTCACCTTCTTGTGATAGTTCCTTCTAAGGAAATTTTGATAGCCTTATAAGTGGTCGAAGGCATGCTTTCTTCTTTCATCCAGTAACTCTACTTCACTGAGCCTTGCTACTCTGTAGTCTTAATCTGTGATCAGGTTCTTCAATGATATCCTTAGGGATGGGATTTCCACTTTGAGTGGTAATACCACCTCTGATCCATAGACTAGGGAGAAAGGAGTGGCTCCTGTAGGTGTTCTCACACTAGTTCTGTATTCCCATAATGTGGGACTAAGCTGTAAATGATAGTCTTGCCCTGATTCGTTCACTATTTTCTTTAAGATTATCAAGATTGTCTTGTTTGTAGCTTCAGCTTGGCTATTCCCTTGAGGATAATAAAAGGAAGAGAACCCTTGTTTGATATGGAACTATTCACATAGCTCTTCAACATCTTTGTTCTGGAAAGGTGTACCGTGATCTGTCAGGATTGTTTGAGGGATCTCGTATCGACAGATAATGTGGTTAAGTATGAACATTGCTATTTTCTTTCTAGTGATGTAAATGAGGGGAATTTCTTCCACCCACTTGGTGAAATACTCTATTTCTACTATGATGTATTTGTGTCCATTTGCTGAAGAAGGTGTAATTTTGCCCACTAGGTCAAATCCCCACATGGAAAATGGCAATGGTGATGTGATAGGATTTAGTTCCTGGACTAGTACATGGATGAGGTCTCCATGAATATAACACTATCTACACCTTTGAACATGTTTGATTGCATCTGTCTCTATTGTGGGCCAATAGTATCCCATGTGCATGATCTTCCTAGCTAAGCTGTTACCATCTTCGTGGGTTCCAGAAATTCCTTCATGTACCTCGTACAAAGCTTTTTGGGATTTTGTGGAAGTGAGACATCGTAGTAACATTCCTTCTAGACTTCATCTATATAAAGTAGTTGAGAGGATGGTATACCTAGAGGCCTGGTAGATGAGGGACTTTCTCTTGTTCCTAGACAAGTTGGGAGGTAAGACATTGTTTTGGAGATAGTTATAGGCATCTTGGTACCATGGGGATTCAGGACCAACAAGGATGCATGCTGATTCTGTGATGGATTCCTGGTGTGATGACACCAAAATTTTCTCTACTACAAACTAGAATCTTGTTTCATTACCTGACATATCAATCAGTGATGCTATTGTAGCCATCGCATCTACAGCTTTGTTCTGTGCTTGTGGGACTTGCTCGAAGAAGATATAATCAAACTTGGTGCGTATTCTTTCCATCTATGCTCTGTATGGTATGAGTTTCTCATCTTTGGTCTTATAATCATTGTTGACTTGACTAATGATCAACTGCAAGTCTCCAAAGACCTTTAGGTTCTTGATTCTCCATTGAATTGCTATCTTTAGACCGATGACCAGTGCTTCATATTCTTCTATGTTGTTGGTGCATGGGAAGTTGAGCCTGAAAGACATTGGAATTGTATCATGATATGGAGTGATAAGCACTATCCCTGCCCCTGCCCCATGGTTCGTGCATGACCCATCAAAATATAGTTGACATACCTCGATCTCTGGTTGTAGTGTCTTGATAGATTCATCAGGAAAGTTTGAAATAATAGGTTGATGGTCCTGAATGGGTGCCTCTACTAGTTTATCTGTGATCACTTGTCCTTTGATGGCCTTTCTATCTACGTACTCAATGTCAAACTTACTCAAGATCATTACCCACTTGGGCAGTCATCTTGTGAGCATTGCTTTGCTTAGGAGGTACTTTAAAGGATCAATATGTGTGATCAACTTTGTTTGGTGACTCAACATATAATGTCTTAGCTTCTGGGAAGCGAAAACAACTGCAAGGCATGATTTCTCCATTGGCATATAGTTTAGCTCATATCCCACCAATGTCCTGCTTAGATAGTAGATGACCCTCTCTTTACCTGCATCATCATGTTGTGCCAAGAGTACACCTAACACTGACTCCGTCGCTGAGATATATAGAAGCAATGGTCTACCTTGGACTGGTGGTACCAATATAGGAGACTTGAGAAGGTAGTCTTTGAATATTTTAAATTCTTGTTCGCATTGCTCTATCCATATGAATTTGATGTCTTTGTGCAATAGATGTTGGAATGGGTGGTACTTGTCTGCTAGCTGAGCTATGAAGTGCCTGATTGATTGGAGCCTTCCTTGTAACCCTCTTAGTTGTCTCAGGTTCGATGGTGGAGGCATGTCCAATATTGCTTTGACTTTTTCTGGGTCCACTTTGATTCATCTATGTGACACTATGAACCCCAGTAACTTTCCTGATGTGACACCAAATGCACATTTCTTTGGGTTTAGAAGGACCTTGAGTTCCTACATTCTGTCAAAGATTGGTCCCAAAACTTGTAGATGATCCTTTCAAAGTATTGACTTGGCTAGTATGTCGTCCACATAGTCTTCCATTGTTTTGTGGATGAGATCATGAAATATAGTTGTCATAGCCCTTTTATATGTCACTCTAGCATTCTTTAGACCAAATGGCATGACATTCCAACAATATGTCCCCCAAGGACATGTGAAAGCTATTTTGTGTTGGTCATCTGGTGCGATCCTTATTTGATTATATCTTGAAAATCCATCCATGAGTGATAGTGATAGCATTTGATGTCCAGTAGTTAGATCTACTATCATATCTATGTTGGGTACAAGAAATTCATCTTTGGGACAAGCTATGTTGAGATCCCTAAATTCTGTGCAAATCCATATTTGACCATTGTGCTTTTACTAGTACCAAGTTATATATCCAGTTTGCATATGGTATAGGTCTTATGAACTTAGCATCCAGGAGCTTTTTCAACTCTGCCTTGACTAGCAATGCAACATGGAGATGCATCTTTCTCAGCTTCTGCTTGATAGGTTTTGCATTGGGTAGCCTCAGGAGATGGTTTAGTACTAGCTCTGGATCTAACCTTGGCATATCCAAGTAGGACCATGTGAAATTGATCATCCTTGCCTTAAAGAAACTGATGAACTATTCTCTCTCCTCAGGGGTGAGTGATTTTTCCAAGTATATGTTCTTTTGGGTTCTTTTCATCTCCCAAATTGACTTCCTCTATTTCTTCTGCTAGTAATGTTGACTTCTCCTCTATCAAGGGGAGGAGTTCCTTCTTTCCATCTTCTAGCGCCTCCGTGAGGTTTTCGCCAGAAGATACATCTTTTTTTAGCTTTTTATCATTCTTTTGTTCTTTTTTATTTTGTGGACTGGAAAGAGGAGCTTCCTCCCCAAAATATGCTGCTTTGACAAGGTTAGTGGAGAAGCCTGCCTTGTGGTCTCCTAATGGAATGCCTTCCCTAAGTCCCATGAAATGAGCTATAGCCTCATCGTTCTTGAAGACATCTAAATCAGGTGGTCCTTATTGATCCCACTCTATGAGCTCAGGGTGTACATGACAGATACTTTCACAGTTGTTTGGCTCTGGTTGACTGAAACAAATTACAGATATGGTTCCTAAAAAACTAGACTATGATGTGGATGCACCACTTGAGGTCTGATAAATGACATGCTTGTTATGCAGGGTTGTTCGGTAATGGTCAGTTGGTCAAATAAGTCTTCTAGATTTATGATAGTGTCTGACTGAGGGGAATAATCTAGGATCAACGGTTCAGAGTCATGAAGGGATCTCCACTTATACTTGTGGGAGTCAGTCTCAATAGAATGCTTGTTAGATGTCTCACTTCCTTGGTTATCATCAATTTCTATGTGGAGGTCTATTCGGGTTTGTGTAGTTCCCTCTTCGGTAGGCAACAACTGTGCTAATATGTTGCCTATCAAGACATGTTCTGTGTTGTGCCCCTAGTGCATCTCTTCTATTTGTTCTTGATTGAATTGAATGTCTTGGATCACAGGACTGGTTCTTTGTTGTCCATATCCCAACCCTCTCATGTTTCTCTGGGTTGGTGGGAGAGACGATTCCATTATGCCTTATTGTCCTTCCCCCCAGCTCGGTTGTACCATCGTACCAAAATCTTTATATCATTGTGTAACTATTACCATAGTTTGACAAGGGTAGTGGTGGTCAAATTGTCTCTGGTGGGTCTTGGTATAACTAGGGATAGATGTCTTGTTCAAATGGATTTTCTTCCACTATGTCTCCCCATTAAACAAAGGTTGTGGGTGGACATCTGAATAGAAAAGGCTGCAGAGTTTTTGTTGTAATGATAGGTTGTGGCATGCCATAAGTTCTCAGGTTTTGAGGCATGTGCATGATGTTGAAAGCCTCTTCATACCTGTATTCACCACAACCCTTGTCAGTAATATATATATTGCCCACTTTTTGGGTGATATCTTTAAGATTTGAATCTGAAGACGAGGGAATACTTGCATCCTGGTTAATGAATATCTTTCCTACTGTCTCTGTGACATCCTTGGGCTTCAAATCTAAAGAGGATGGGATGCTTGCATCTTGGTTTGATGGTACCTGGTTAGCAGTGCTAATTTGGACTGCATTACAATATTGGAAAGGATTGACATCTCCCTCTATGATTATTTCCTCTCCCTGGTGTGGGAACTTGATGCATTGGTGGTATGTCAAAGGTATGACTTACATTTTATGTATCCAGGGTCTCCCTAGTAGCATTTTGTATCCTAGCTCAAGCTCTAGGATCTAGAAGGGAGTGTTTTTTACCACTGGACTGATACGGATAGGTAGAATGATAATACCTTTAGAGGACCTTTCCTCTTCATCATAATCTCTGATATTTATCCTTCTTGTGACATCAATGCTTAATTCTAAATAGCCTAGTTGTTTGAATAATTTTAGAGTACAGATGTTTAACTGAGCTCCACCATCAACAAGGACCCTACATATAGCGCTATTGTGGACCTGGACAAGTAAGTGCAAAGGATCATTATGTAGGGGTTTGTGTGGCGGAACATCATGGTCTGTGAATGTGGCATGTTTGTTAGTAGTTATATAGTTGACCATAATTTAAAATCTCTCGGGTGTTATGTCCCTTGGGACAGCTGCATTCTGAAGGGCTTGGTCAAGTGCCAGTTTATGCTTTGGAGATATGTGCAATAGGTCAAACATGGAGATCTGGGCAAGTGTGCACTTTAGTTGGTCCACTATGCTTGTTTGTGGATCTAAGTTTTCTATAGGATTGGCCGATGTAGTAGATGAGGATGGTACTCCTTGCAAGATGACTCTGGCACAATGTGTTGTTATAGCACATTTGTTACCTTGATCTTTGATAGTGATCATAGCCACGTGGCTATCTGAAGGATTGAGGCAATTGATAACATTATCACTGTTGGTATATGTATAGTTGATTTGTTTTTCTTATCCACCAGACCCAGAGGCTTTTCCTTTGTTGTGATCACTAAAGGTATCATTGAAAATAGTGTGATTAGTCGTGCCTTTGGTTTTGGTATTCATCATATCAATGACCCCTGTGTCAATTAGATCTTGGATAGTGTCTTTCAATCAGTAATAGTTAGCCATTTTGTGTCCTTTCACCTGATGAAACTCGCAGAAATCTTTGTCATTATACCACCTCAGTTTTTTTTCATCTTGTTCAATGTCCCTAATTTTTGGGAGAGTGATAGTGTTTGATTGTATCAATTTGTGTAAAGCTGATTCCATCGGCTCTCCCAATGGTGTGAAATCTCATTGCTAGAATTGAAACCATGGTCCGTGTTGATTTTTTTCTTAACTGTTTGACACAGTGACCACTTGTACAAGAGGAGGTTGGTTTTGGGTGTATGCTTGTTGAGTGGGCCTTGTAGGTTTTTGGTTGGCCATAGGTGCGCCTTGCAGTGACACCTTGGGTTGTGCATAGTTGATTGTCTTTACATCAATGACACCATCACTAGTGACATTTTTTTTGTTCCACCACTTAGCTTTGTCCGTTGCATTTTTGTTCCCATTCATTTGTGTGGGATCTGCAAGGATTCCTCGTTTGACTAAGTTTTGCTCACAATGAACTCCTCTTTCGATGAGTTGTGTGAAGTTTAGAGCTAACTATAACTCTATTCTGAATGACATGTCTGGAATTAGATTTTCAATGTAAACATGACTATCAAGTCTTGTTCGGGCACATCATATGTTATGCAGTTTTCCATATTCCTCCATCTCTGTAGGAACTTCACAAAAGACTCTCCATCCTTCTGTTTGATATCACAAAGGTCCTTGATGCTAATCTTGCGCTCGATGTTAAGATGGAAGTGAGCTATGAAATTTTTAGCCAGTTCATCCCAAGACTGAATGCCATGAGGTAGATGAAAACACCATTCTATTGCTGGTCTGACCAAGCTTTGTGGGAACAGTTGCATTAAATATGTCTCATCATGGGTGACTTTGATGCAACTAGCAAAAAACCTTCAGATATGTTCAATAGGGTTGGTACTGCCCCTATATTTGTCAAATTTTGGTACTGAGAAGTGATTTGGGAATGGAGACATGTGAAGAGAATGGTCAAAGGGGTATCGGTATAAATCCTCTGTGATATAGGATTTAGTTTGCCCCTGATTTTGCATATCCATCATTTGGGTTTGAAGGGTTTGCATTTATTGCATTAACATGTCCATTTGATATTGAGGTTGGTGTGTGAGGATGTTCCTCTGTGTTGTAGTGGGTATGAGGTTGCATCTCTGGATCCCTTGAGTAGGAACATAGGATTTCACCCTAGGGTCTTGATATTGATTTCCCACCGAGTGATTTGTAAATGGGGGCACTTGGGTAGCCCATGGTGGATTTTGATGTGTTTGATGTTGTGATTGAAACTGGGGTTGATATTGCTAGGGTAGATATTGTTGTTGCTGAGGTTGGGGTTAAAGTTGGGGTTGTTGTTGCTGAGGTTGGAATTGAGGCAATTGAAGCTCGGGTTGCTGTTGTGGAGGTTGGTTTTGAGGCAAATGAGGCTGGGGTTGTTGTTGTGGAGGTTGGGTTTGAGGCAACTGAAGCTGGGGTTGCTATTGTGGGGGTTGTAATTGAGGCAACTGAAGCTGGGGTTGTTGTTGCGAGGTTTGCAACTGAGGCAAATAAAGTTGGGGTTGTATTTGCGGAGGTTGGATTGATGTCAGAATAGGCAAAGATGTAACCTTGGGCGGGCCTTGACTGTAAGTCATTCCAGCAGAGATGGATCCCTATGGGCATGAAGTGTTGATCCCAAGACTAGTGTGAATTGACTGTAGTAGCAGCATTGTTTCAAAATAGTTGGTGTTTGGTTGGATGGAAGGCATAGAATGAGAGCTTGATTGTCTTGGCCATGAGACTAAAGGTGGAGGCATACTAGTGACCATGGGTGCACTTAGTTGTGAGCCTGTCATGCCTTGAGTGGAAGATGTGCTGGCCTAGGTCAGGTCATAGGTTTTCCTAGATATAGTCTGTGTCAATGTGGGTAATACCAATGGTGGAAAGATTTGAGACACAACAGGTAGTATCTGAGGAAGCTAAGTAGTTTTTTGACCTGTGAGAGGGTTTTTGGGCCATATAGTCGATACACTAAATTCAGCGAGGAGTTTGACTCCCTTCTTTATTAGCATGGCTAAGTAATGTTTAGGGTTCCTCTCTACAACAGCATCAACTACTTTTGTGGAGTAAGCATCTTGCTCCACATCTTCAAGCTCTGCTTCTATGATATCTTGGAAAAAGGCTGCCCCACGGGGTTGTTCAATGAATAAAGCAGAACTGGTATTCACAAAAGGATCGTTCTCTTACTTTGTTTCCTAAGTGGGGAATCTGTTGATATATGACTCATCAGGTTGAGTTCTAGCCTTAGACCTTGTGTAAGGGCCTCCATGAGGTGTTTGAGACATAGTGTGGTCCAGGTTTTGTAACTAAAACAAGTGATATAAAGAAAACAAGGAAGAAGATCCTTTCTAAGAAAGTCTGAGTTATGTTTTGGACAAGGGTAATTCTAAGGACATATTTTGATGTAACTTGATCTCAAAGTGGTGATGAAAAAAGATAAGATTTGCCGACCTTTTCCTTGGACAAGGTCACTTTGATAAAGATGATGATGTTTGATATGATGAGATCAAGGTATTTCGAGTCTGAACTTTTGAACTAACAATGTTTTTGACAATAATCATGCTTTTACAAAGAAGGGATAATCTTTAATGTTTAGAGATTCACACAATGTTCTTCGCTTTTTCCTGGGATAGACACTAGTTTCGGACACCAAATGAAGAATTCTTTCAAGGTTTTAGGTCAAAACAAGAATAATGTATCTCTGGTCAATTGCGGTACAACTTCACTGATTATGGTAAAGTAAACGGTTGACTGCTGTAGTTTATCACTGATTGCGGTAATAAACATGACAATTTCGGAAATAAACAAGTTAATTGCGGCAGAATTCCTTCAATTATGGCACAATGCAGGCAATTGTGGTAAATGAGGAACAGTCTAAAAAAGACTAGAGGATAAGTATCATTGCTTAACAATTTTGGAATTTTTGGAACAATGCTCCAGATTTGCAAGATAGTTGACATCGACAACCCTAGACTTTAACACGTTTGACTCATTTTGATAGTTTGGATGTTTTTTTTTGCATTTATAGAAACTGATCAAAGAAACAAGCATAATAGACACTGTGTTTTGAAGAATGAAGATTGACATTGTGTACATTCTACAACTTTTTCAAGTTGCAAAGTTATCCCGAGGTCTCAACAATGAACAATCAGATTAATCTAGGTCAATGGCTTCATAATACAATGTTATAGGCCCAATACTTGAATGTTTGTTAGCTCACACAATAATTGTCACGCTACTAGGACACAAAGGTCCATGATATAGGTGCCCATGTTTTTTCCATTTTCAGGTATTGTTTCCGTGAAGTGAAGATCTCTTTCACTACAAAAATATCATGGGACACATATGTTGGGAATCTTAGGGGGAAATTTTGCAACCCCTTGCACTATAATAAGGTACTTGTTCAGAGGTAAAATGGGTTGGACTCTAATTAATCAACGTTGTAGTAAGGGTCTGTGGTGTCTCTCCAATTGGTTTGTACGTGTGTGACTCACTTAAGAGCCTAGTTGATCACGCAGGCTCCTTAGGGATATTCACCCAATCCAGACTATTACCAACACACCTCGCCCGAGCTTGGCTAGATAAGACAGAACTTTGGTTTGTACCTTATTTATACACCGATTGGAAGGATTACCA
Organism: Thuja plicata; assembly: GCA_018584345.1. Classification (NCBI taxonomy): domain Eukaryota; kingdom Viridiplantae; phylum Streptophyta; class Pinopsida; order Cupressales; family Cupressaceae; genus Thuja; species Thuja plicata. Next base: position 2,515,423 of record MU223251.1, on the reverse strand, counting down.
GTTTAAAGTCATTCTCTAAGGAAGAAACACATCCCCAAACAGGCCTTTCTAAAAAGTATAAAGGTTTGTAATCTAACAGTTTGTGCAAGTGCACCAAAAACTCAAGACAGCAGGTAAATCGATTAAGCTCCAAAGTTTGAAATATGAACTAAGCTACACCACCATACAAGCACCAACGTTCAATTTTAAGCCCAAAAAGTAGGCGTTGATTTCTTGTTCAATTTTAATGCACCAATTTGAGATATTTTTTGTCTTTGTTCAATTTTAGTCCCCACGTCAATTTTAAGCCCAGATCTGAAATGTGAGATGTGATATGTTTGGCAAGCACTGTTCTTTTTAAACCCAAATCGACAAGTGAATTCTTTTTAGTTTCCTTTGTTTAGACAGGTTAGGATCAAAAAGGATTCTTGCAAAATGAGAGTATATGTAACTTTGAAACAATGAAATAGTTGATACTCACAATAACTTACCCTTCTCTGTTCTCGGTGATTTTTCCAGTCCTACACAAAAAAATAGAAAATGTCAGTTTAAGAGTAGATAGACAGAATATTCAGATCTAATATGCAATATTTCTTGTGATTGCAGAAAAGTACTAGCAATTGTGGAAAATATCTGTGGATTGTGGCAAAGCACTGGCAACTGCGGAGAAGCACTGTCAATCGCTGCACGAATCAGGCAATTATGGAAAAATAATGACAAAGGTGGCACAAATTGGAAAATTGTGGCAAAGAACAAGAAGAAAAAGATAGAAGATGATAGAATAATACTGTGAAAGCCTATAATCAATTGCGGTATTAAACCAGTCGATTGCGGCACAGTTTTGTCGATTGCGGAAAAATACAAGCAATTGCAAAATAACACATATATCGAAAAAAAGGATAGCTTTTTAGATTTGTGACTGTACGGTCATGGTTGATCAATCCTATTTGTTATCTACAAGAGATATTTGGGTTGTTTGCTTCACGTCAGGTTCACCAAAATGTATGCCTCCTTATTTCATGATCTGTGGTTCCTAAGCTTTCCAAAGGCAAGGGTTAGTAGCAAAGGTTTTACAAATGATATAAATCCAATACACAAATACTACTAAAATAAATAACTCTGAAATGTAATCAATAAAATGTTCAAGCAAGAGAAAAGAAAACAAATAAATGCAAACCCCGCGATGCTTGAAGCTTCTATTGTTTCTCTCTATTCCTTCTGAAATGTTGTAAGTGATGCTCAGTATTGGCGGGGAAGCATCTATGACTTGAGAAGTGTTGAGAATTTACTAATTGAAATGGGTGTCTGATCACAAGATGGCTTGAATGATAGAACTAAACTGACATAGTAATGGCACACAAAAGCTTGAAATCCTGGATCCTTCAAATGGTTATGAAGGGTTTATTATATAGGAATTGGTGATGATATGAATGGTTGAGATCAATCCTAGAGATAGGGAGATGAATGGTTGAGATTAAAAGGAACTCAAGAGGCCATCAGTAAACTCCACCTCTTCAATTGGTAAAGAGGAGATAGAGTTTGGTTGACTGAAGAGCTAATGGTGAGTTACCTTTTTGAACTGAAGAGGTGAGTGAAGTTACCCATGTAGACTGGAGAGATGGGTGGAGTAACCCATGTGAGCTGATTGGAGTTATCTCTTTGAAGATAAATGAATATTTAATTCATTTATTTAATTATTATTTTCAATATGTGAGATAATTGAATTCTTTTTTTGATTTAGAATTGCTTTTATTGAATAAAATTAAATTCATTTAATTGGAAGAATTGAATTAGTAATTTTAAATATTTGAATTTAAACTGTAGGAAATTGAATTTAATTAATTAATTAATGGTAATTAATCAATTAAGATTAATTAATTAAATAAAATTAATTATTTAATTAATTTTGGGAATTTGATTAGATGATTTGGGGAATGAATTTAGAAGAAAATAGATGATTAATTAATGATTAAAAAACCATTAATTAATAGATGAAAATTAGTATTTTTAATGTAAAGTCACAAGCCTATCCATTTTCGGGGGTCTACAAATACATATTGACTTGTACATCCTAAAGGTGTTGCAAGACAATTGGGACAATACTTTGTCTCAAATTTTGAAGGTAAATAGTGATTTCCTTTTCTATTTTGGTATTACCTTGTAGATATACTTTTTGGCATTTGTGTCAAAAACAAGGGGGATAGTTATTGTATACAAAGGGAAAGATGGAAATTTTACATACATAAGGAAATACATGTACAAAGAAGAAGAGATATATACATATAGTAGAGTTACAAAAACATTTTTGAAAAATAAAAAATAGAGTTAGTTGTAACCGAGTTGCACAGCAGCAGTCAAAACCGAGCAACTACCCAAGCAGATGGTAAGGGGGAGTTTGGAACTAGCAGTTTGATCATAATTTTTGGATATAATGAGTGTTTTTGTCACTACTGCCAAAGTGGGAGATTGTTGACCTTATGGAAAGATATTTTGTCAATTAGTGCCAAAACACTTAGTCAGTTATATCATTACAATGTTGATCGAGCCAGTAGTTTAAAGCGTAACCTGAGCACTTATAGCGTCAACTAAGAAGATAGTTTAGAACAGTGTGACCCGTGTCACCATTTTTACCCAAATTACCATATCCGAGTGATGAATGTGACCCGAGCACCCAGTGTTAGTCGAGTGCCAGAGTTTCCAATTCACTATGTTGCCTGAGTGTCAGTTTATCACGCGAGTAGATTACTAGACCCGAGTAACAGCATTGGGTCAACTTTGTTTATATTGTTTGATACGATTTTGTATTATAGTAGTACACTTACAGAGGTATTTGATTTGGATAAGATATATATGTAAGATACTTTGTTTATCCAAATGTGTGTACAAAATGTATGAATGTGAATATGAAGAAGAAGATTGATTAGAAGGCTACATAAGTATAAAAGTACAACAGAGAATCATCTATCACATTTAGGTGATTAGTTTTATTTCAAATTAACTTATTCAGAAAATCAGAGTTGCATAGCAAATCATTCACTGGTTCATCCTAATATGTGTATCAACAAAATCCTTTAACAGGGTGAACTTAACAGTCCTTATCAAATCTCCTAACAGAGTGCAAACTTTATTGTATTGTATAAATCCTTTCACAAGGTGGACGTAACAGTCCTTATTTCTCCTAGTAGGGCAGGCAATCAGAAGTGGTCACTTGTAAGCCTTAACCAGCCAAATTTATACTGCAGTACTAAATCTTGTGGGTACCATCCCCACCCCAATTTTACTTTCTATTTGAAAGGTTTCTGGGTAACTAAATATTGTGCCAAGTGTTATGAATGGTTATTGCTTTTCTATTCCATTCATGCAATTAGATTAGTCAATCTAATAAAGGAAAAAAAGAAAATAAGTTGTATTGGTTATTGATTCCCCCCTCTAAGTCACCTAGCCTGTAATATATTTCCAACAGTAATAATCGTTTAAACTATAAAAGTTTTTACTGATTGACTAATGGTTTAAACTATAAAAGTTTTTATAGATTTACTAGAAGCTATTCCCAAAAAAATATAAACTATTCTTTCTAGATATAGCTGAAAACAGAGTCTAAAGGTAATATAAAACAAAAAGAAAAGAACCTAGAAATCTGAAGTCAATCCCCTATGTTTTTTTTTTCACTTCGCCAACCTGCAAGTAGTGGAGGTGTTGTGATAGATACCTATGCTTCCACGTACCTTGCATATCTGCCCAAGCTCTTCCAAATACTCGACAAAAATGTGTATATCGATATGTTCTGATGGAAGTTAACACCATGTTTCAAACATTCTGTTAAACAAGTCACTTACCTTTGTCTATACTTACATATTTTGCACGCTTATGTACATTTTGTCAAACAATTGAGCCTTAATATTTGTGACTGCATATTTTACATGCATGTCTACCACATACAAATCAAGGCATTCTATCAAACAATTCACAGGTATTATTTGTGAATCCACATTTAGGGATACACTCTGAAACCATATGTAAGAATTCTCCTTCTAACGTTATTCTTCTTCCCGCAATTAACAATCCTCCCTTCCATACCATCTCTTTCTAAATAAAAACAATCATCATTAACAACCTGGTTGACCCCAAATGCCTTCTTGATCACAGACAAATCAATACTCAAAGACAGACTCTGTTTATTCAAAATTTCACCATAATACTGAGCATTGAAGTCCGGGCTCAAATACACACAGCGCAGCTCCATGAACTTGGGCTTCAACCCCTTGAAAAATTCCAAATCCTGCAAAGAAACATTACTCCCACTGTTTTTATCATAAAAACACAGGTTGGTGCTACTTGTATTCACTAGGCTTTCCCACTCTCTGTCGAAAGAACTGGCCAGGCCTTTCAGTGGTTCTTTTTTTTTATCGTTGTTGCTCACATTAATTTAAGGTCTGCATTTACCCCTTTACGGACATCTTTCTATTAATATCTAAGTTATGTTGATGATTAGTGACCAACACTAATTCATTTCATTAGGCAGTTTTAGTTGTCTATCACTATGGCCGAACTAAAACTATGTAAGGCCGAGCAACATTGTCGAGCAGTTTTCAGTATGCCTAGTCACATTGCTGAGTCGAGTTACATTGTCGAGCTGAGTAAAGATAGAGATGTTAAATGTTGAGCGACAGACAGTCAAAGTGCCGAGAAGGACAGTTTTTGTATATTTGTCAGGAATGATACAAACTTCAAGGATAAGTGATCTGGCCGACTTGTATAAGATTTTTGGGCTGACATTGTGTGCATTTAATATTCTTATATGGAGTTAGTTATGCATTTAATTGTTTTATCCTATGCATGACTCGTTGTAAGCATTGATTGCTTTACCATCAAGGCATGGATATCAGATCTTGATCATTGATCTAGATCTCACTATCAGATCTGTATAGATATATTAGATTTCTTTGTAACCCTATTTTGTATGTATGTGCAAGAGGCAGAAGAGGAATTGTTGAAGTGACTACATTTTGATGTGAAATGCACAGAGGGTTATTTTTTTTAGAAGTAGAGATCAAGAAAAGCATAACATAGTGAACATCTGAGTAAAGGTATATCAGATTATAAGATTAGAAGCGATACTGAAAAGAGGAGATCCGTCATTAGCATCAGAGTGCATATCAAAGGATCAATACTTGAGACTTTCTAATCTTTGTATCAGGTGAAAATCTCTTAACAGAGTGGTTTTAACAGGCCTTTGTTTATCTCTTAACAGAGAGTTTACATCATTGTAATTTTAAATCCTTTAACAAGGTAGATTGTAATGATCTGAAGCTTTTAACAAAGCAGACCTTTAACAAGGTAGATTACATTTTGTAATAAAACATTGTAACCTTAACAGGTACACTTTATTACTGCAGTAGTGGAGACTTTTGTGGGTGTCATCCCCACCCCAGGTTTACCTATTTGGGTTTCTGGGTTACCAAATTATTGTGTAATGTGTTATTTGTTTCATGGTGTGGATACTATTTAAGATTACATTAGATTCATTTATGTATGAATGCGGATCAACTTGTTTTAAGTGTGTATATTTGAAGATCTGATTCACCCCCCCCCCCCTCTCTCAGTATCTTGCTTTCCCATTATTGTATTTCCAACAATTGGTATTAGAGCNTCCCCCCCCCCCCCCTCTCTCAGTATCTTGCTTTCCCATTATTGTATTTCCAACAATTGGTATTAGAGCCAGAGTTCTCTAAAAGGTTATAATCAGCTTGAGAATATAGATCTTGAAATGGAGATCTACAAGATGGGTAAAGTCATGGAGAATCAAAAGATTGATGTTCAGCTAGCACTCCAACAGCTTGAGACTGCAAGACAAGAGTTAAGGAAGTCCTTGGCTGCAAGGAAAGATTTGGCCAAATAGATGAATGACACTCATTATCAGGAAGAGGACACTACAAATCTATTTCAGAATGGAGATTCTACTGAGAGCGATGTATAAATAGCAGATCTACTGGAAAAGAACAGTGCACTATGTGAAGAAGTCAAAAATTTGAAAAAGGAACAAGAAGCCCAATCAATAAGAATGTGTGAAGTTGTTGAACAGAAAAAGAAATCTGAAGATGACAAGGCTATGGCAGAAGAAGACAAGAGAATGCTGACTACTAGACTTGATGAAAGAACACATGATGTGCAAACCATGACAGTCAATCAAGTGGACATGGAAAATCAACTACTACTTGCAAATCAGGAGATCAACAGGAAAGACTTGGAGATTTTTAATCTCAGATCTAAAAACAGTCAATTGAAAGATGAATTGAGATCTAAGAAAGAAATCAATAATAGAGTGAATGATCTGAGTGCAGCTATGAGCTACTTTGAACAACTAGTGGAAGCATCAAGAAGACCTAAAGATTCTTCTGGATTATGTCACGCTTAACAACATACAACCACTGAAGATGAAGAATCATCAAAGACAAGTGAAAGAAAGAATGCAAAGTTGAGAAACAAGAAACCTATTTGTCACCACTATGGAAAACCAGGTCATACAACAAACATATGCCAAAGCAAGAATGGTAAGTCCAATCCTAACACTAACTTTAATGGTTATTTCTTTAACTGTAATAAGTTTGGACATCAAGCACGTGAATGTAAGGCAAAGGCAAGCAAAACACCTAGGATAAATGGTAATTGCTATAATTGTCACAAATTTGGTCATAGAGCACAAGATTGCAGATCCAAAGGTAAACAACAGTGGACATCAAAGGTAAAAGAGAAATCACCAAGAAAAGGCAATCATTACAATTGGGATTATAATACATGGCATAGTTGTCATTACTGTGGTGAGTATAGACATGTTTTAGAAAACTGCATAAGGACACATTTTAGAGGTAAGTCCAAAAGTTGGATGAATGGAAGCTTAGTTTGTCACAGTTGTCTGAAAATTGGTCATACGAGGAAAGATTACAAAACTAGAGTACCAGCTCCTACTGTTGAGAAAATTAGGGAACAAATGAACAAGACATGGGTTAAGAAGTCTGAACCATGTAGCAGTGAAGCTAATGAAGCCGAGGTCACCCAATCCAATGGATCAGGTGATCATATCATCTCCAACTAAGAGAAAGAGGTATGTAAGGAACTGTATTTAAATTCTTATCTTACATTAGTTCCTAACATAAAATGTACAAAAGTCCATACTTGCATATGTTTAGATGTACCGGGATATATTTTTGAATACAAATGCCGAGATGAGTCAATTGCACTGATAGGTCCCGAGTACTATTCATAAACACTAAAGCCGAGTTCTTTAGTAAGTGCCGAGTTTTTTTGGCCGAGTGAAATTTTGTGAAGGTTGAGTGTAGTGAGCCGAGTGGGATGCAAGTTGTGTTAAGCCAAGGATAGCTGGCTTGCACTAACTCAATGAGAAAAACATTTAATTCTCACCTACTCTTACCCTTTTGAAGCATATAAGGGATGAATAGTCAACACTTTGTTTTTACCTTGTAATTTTACTACTTACGGAGCAATTAAAGCGATTTGTAGAATTGATCCTAACGAAGCTAGGAACAAAGATTTAATTAGTGTGCCGACGGAAATCTTAAAGTGAACAGTGAACAGAGAATAGTGTGAAGCATCACTTGCCGAGGTATTCTATTTTCCATCTCTTAAACCCTAAATTTTAGAAGTATGGCTGCAAGTTCTTCCGCACCAACCAAGAGTATGGAGGCAGAACTAGAACAAATTCAGTTAATTCAGAGTGATGAATGTGAACCTCTCAACTTTCAAGCCATTCTGGAAAGTGCAATTCAAAGTGATTTGATGGGAGCCCTCTCATCCATTCCTCCCAAGGTACTTATGATTCATGATTTTTGATCATGCTATATGGTTAAAATTGGAGAAGTAGGAGATAATGAATTGAGGAAATCCTACAGTAAACTGTGTGATAATGGAGTTCTGAACGAAGAATTCAAACACTTAGCCGAAAAAGGGTTAACTCGTGCCCTAGATTTTCCCCAAGGTTTTAAAGATGAATGGATAAAGGTTATCCTTAGCCGAGTTCATGACATGAGCATGTGGCTAGAAAATGGACCAGTCAAGATCACCAAGAGTATGATTCATCAAGTGACTAGATATTCTGTAGTGAATGGAAAGAGAACCATGAGGGGTAACAGTAAAGAGGAAATTACAGCAGTATGGAATAACAGAGGTATGACTATCTCAATGATTACTGATCTAGAACTTGTTTTTGGAGTAAGGGTAATTGCACACAAGTTCTATCAGTCCAGCAGATTGGACAGTGTTCCCTGTACAGCAATTGATCAGGCATGGGAAATTGTGAAGAAGAATCACACATATGATCTTGCTGAGCTACAACAGACACAATTAGCCGAGAACCTTGCATCAATCAGAAAGGATAAGAGTTCGTCATGTAAGTTTAGTTCTTTACTAGTTTGTATATTCTTCTACATTCAGAATACATTTCCTACTCTAGGAAATATTGTGTGGAAAAAGAATAGGCCCATTACAGTTCAGATCAGTGAATGTATAAAGAAACTAGGAAGCAATTTCAATAGCATTATGGGTAGCTATTTTATAAAATTCAAGAAGAGAATGAGATTAAGGACTAGGATTCCTAAGTCACTAGTGGAGAAACACTATGAGGAAATATGTTTTCTAGTTGACATAGATAACACTTATATCAAGGCAGTAATTCCTAGAATAACATGTTTGGAGCCATTTCCATATGAGGTTAATGTTGATGAAGCATCAGTCACCATCATTTCACTCCTAGCCGAGGAAATTGACACCACTGTAGAGAGATTTGGAAAATATGATGAAGCTAAGGCTAAGATCTCTATAATTTTGAATGAAGGAACTATGGAGAGGAAAAGAAAGAAGATAGTGAAAAATCTGAAGAAAATGGTTGGTTTGGGTAGTGATGAAGAACCTGAGGATGCACCTCTAGGTCTGTCCACTGGACAAGGTGAGAATATTTCAACTGAGGAGGAAGTCAGTGCATCAGAAGAAGTTACATATAAGGCTAAGGGCAAGAAGCCATCAATTGTTATAGTAACCAAGCCTAGCCGAGCAAAATCCAAGGTTACACCTCCTGCAACTAATCATCCAAGGACAAGAGCATGTACTATCGCTTCCCTAGTAGAAGTGCAAACAAAAGTGTATGGTAAGAGAAAATTTGCTGAAAGTACTTCTGATAAGGAAGCAAAGGTTTCTCCTAAGGCTGTGCCGAGTAAGCCAGAAAAGAGACCAAGGAGGAAATTAAATCTGCCAACAGACAGTGATGAGGAGAAGACAGAAATAGATGTACCCAACAACATACCTACAGCTCAATTCAAGAAACCAGCAAGCATTGATGAGGTATGTGATACTTTAAGGAATTAAGCAGGGTTAGCAACATTCAAGTTCATCAAATATGACAAGTTGAAAATATCGAATAGGCACAAAGTTCAGGAAGCACTCTTGGACATGATGAGCACCTTTAAATTGACTCCTACATAGATAGGAAATCATGTGCCTGATGAACTATATGACTTTTTGTCAAGAAAATGGGAATTTGCAGTTTCCACTGAGAGATAGATCCGAGAAGGAATTTTAGCCACAATAATTCCTGACTTAACCTCTAAACAACAAACCAAATTCATTGAGGAGTACAAGAACAGGTTTTTGCCAAAACTTAGAGGATATGCTATTTTGAAGAACGATATAGAAGGTTTAGTACAGTAGAGCACAAGGATCTGGAAAGAGATTTTTGGATTGCTCATTCCAAAAGACAAGAAATTTGGTGAAGGGACATCTGAGCTAAAGGAACAAGCAGCTGAAGAAAAGACTACCCCTGAACCCCAGATAGTCAAAGATCAAATTTCCACTGAACAGGATAAGACTAAGGATGCATTAGATGCAACACACAATGTTGATCTGACTGAAGACAATCTTATGGATTATCTAGTTGATGATCCAAGCAATTTGAATGCCGAGGAACAACAGATGCTGAGTGGAAAACACACTGATTCACCTATAAAGGAAACTGATATAGAAGAAGGGAAGACCACAACATCTGAGGAAATAATTGAAGTTGTTAGTGATCAGAAAGGTGAAGGACAATAGCAAGAAACTGAACAAGAGGTAACTTCACAAGATCCACCTATTTTAGAGGCTGTAAAGATAGTTTTAGATAGTGGAGTAGCAACAACAGATGTTGTTGATAAGCCTAAAGAATAAGAGGTAGCACAAGTGTTGGTTGAGCTACCACACTCTTCATCATCCAGTCCCATAGGTCCTAAAACTGGTGGTATGCCGAATCCACATACCACATTGATAGAATTGAAGGAGGCATTGGATATGGAAAGTGTCAAAGGGAAAGACATTATGCTGCCGAGCATAAATTTTCCAGAAATGAAGAAGAAGAAGATCTTGAAGAAGAAGTCTTCGATTCTAGATGTAACATTAGATGAAGTCATTGTCATTCCACAATGGGATCCCAATGAGTTATCTTTTGAACAAATTGGGACTCTTCAAGAGTTACTTAAAAGGAAGAAAAGGCAGGAAGAGATGAAGATAAAACAAAAGCAAAAGCAGGTGTTGCATGACATCAAAGACATATTTACAAAAGCTTTTGACTTAGAGGATGAAACACCTCAAGCTGCAATCATTGATCAACTTGTCACCATTGTACAGAAAGTAACAGATGAGGACATAGACAGCAATGAGAAGCTTCTACAATGGTCCCGAAGAATATTTTCGAGAAAAGTTCTAGAGAAGACCTCAGAAGAGATAGCAACAAAATAGGTTGAACTTTCTGTTCTTGTAGAAACTTTAGAGAAAGTTACAGCCAATGTTTATTCTTTGCATATGAAAATATGTGATGTTGAATTTTTCACAAAGGATAATTTGCAGCTTGTTGAGAAGCTATAGTTAGATTTGAGATCAACTGGTGCTACTTTAGGTAAAGATACTACCTCCAGTTCTTTACATTTTAATAAGTTGATAAATGCACAAAGGAGAATAGCCGAGCTTATGGCTGAAGATGGTCGCATAAGGGCCAAGTTGATAACTATAAAGACAAGCTTGTTGCCTCACTTGGAGGTAATACAGAAGGAACTTTCAAAAGCTAAGGATTTATCACATAGCAGTGCTAATCTATCGACTGCAGAAAGTTTAGTGAGTCTAGCTGCCGAGCTAGAAATCAAACTGGAAGTTATGAAGGTTGCAAAGGAAAGCTGGGATACAACATTTGAATCCACCCTACAGCTTCATAAGCAATTTTTGGATAAGTATAACTTAACCCCACCAGCAATCAGTGACAAAAACAAGGGGGAAGTTAGTAAGGAAGTTAGTTCTACTGAAGGAGGAAGCTAGTACAGATGTTAGCAAAGGTACAGTTATGAAAGGATACATCAGTACAACAAAGGTACACTTGTATATAATTTTTTTTAAGGCATTGTAAAAATGTTGTATAAGTGTATTCCTAGGGGGAGTACTTAGTGTACTTAGGCAATACTTTTGATGAAATGTAGAGAAGTTATGATAAGTGTTTTTGCCACTAATATCAAAGGGGGAGATTGTTAATCTCTAAGTTATGTTGATGATTAGTGACCAACACTGAGTCATTTCATTAGGCAGTTTTAGTTGGCTATCACTGTGGCTGAGCTAAAACTATGTAAGGCTGAGCAACATTGTCGAGCAGTTTTCAGTATGCCTAGTCACATTGCCGAGCTAAGTTACATTTCCGAGCCGAGTAAAGACAGAGATGTTAAATGCCGAGTGACAGACAGTCAAAGTGCCGAGCAAGACAGTTTTTGTATATTTGTCAGGAATGATTAAAACTTCAAGGATAAGTTATCCGGCCGACTTGTATAAGCTTTTTGTGCCGACATTGTGTGCATTTAATATTCTTATACGGAGTTAGTTATGCATTTAATTATTTTATCCTATACATGACTCATTGTAAGCATTGATTGCTTTACCATCAAAGCATGGATATCAAATCTTGATCGTTGATCTAGATCTCACTGTCAGATTTGTATAGATATATTAGATTCTTCGTAACCCTATTTTGTATGTATGTGCAAGAGGCAGAAGAGGAATTGTTGAAGTGACTGCATTTTGATGTGAAATGCACAGAGGGTAATTTTGTTCAGAATCAGAGATCAAGTAGAGCATAACACAGTGAACAGCAGAGTAAAGGTATATCAGATTATAAGATCAGAAGAGATACTGAAAAGAGGAGATCCGTCATCAGCATTAGAGTGCATATCGAAGGATCAATACTTGAGACTTTCTAATCATTGTATCAGGTGAAAATCTCTTAACATAGTGGTTTTAGCAGGCCTTTATTTATCTCTTAACAGAGTGCTTACTTCATTGTAAGTTTAAATCCTTTAAC
>MU223251.1:2466704-2481520 GCA_018584345.1 Thuja plicata | reverse complement strand
TTATCAGATCCATGCAAGGACCCTGATCATATGTCTATATGGTGTCATCAATCTATTTGATGTTCTCATTAAGAACTGCTAGAGATGGCGCAAGTGCATTCCTCAACTGAGTTTGTCTTATTCTGATCTTGCTAATTTCTAGTTTTGCTTTCTCAATCTTGTCCAACTGACCTTGATAGACATTATTGCATATTTTCATATCTTGCGTGGAATTTTCAACTGATTTCCTTATGTTATCCACCATTTCCTCTGCTTCTTCTATCTTTTTGGTGTGCTCATAGGTGAGCTTCACTCTGTCCATACCGTTTGCAATAACCTTCTTTCCTTTTACTACCAACCCTTTAAGTATAGATTGCCCAATCTTTAGGGAGTTCAGATCTATGGTAAAGTTCTTTATGAATTCATTTAGTCTCTGCTTCTTGTATTCATTTTCTGCAATCTTAGTAGCTAATTCTACTAAGCTAGTGAAATGTGTTTTGAAGTTTGTCAGTATGCTATCCACATGTTCAACTGTTTGAACTTAAGAAACTTTCTTATCATTAGGAACTAATTCATTCAGAATGTTTATTGATTCCACAAAGTGAGGGTTCCTCATCACATGTTTCTCTTTTGCATTTTCCATGGCAAGGATGCTGATCTTGATAAGGTCTTCTTCTTCCCATGCATCTAAACTTGTTGAGTCAGGAGTTAACCTTGACAACAATGAGGTGGATGGTTGAGTGTATGGTGAGAAAATAGTATTCTAAGTTGTATCTACACATTCACTTTTGCCATGAATTTCCTTTACTGGTGTCTCATTATCTTGAGTATCTTTCTCTTTATCCAAGTCTATTGGATCAATGAAAAGAACTTCATCCTGTTGTAGAGTTGTGTCATCAGTGTTCATTTCCTCGGTGTTTACAAATGCTTCATCCAATTTATCCATATCATTATCTGAGGTTGTCATAGATATTTTTAAATCATCAATCACTATAGTATCCTCTGTATCCTTAGCTATCTCAGAGGCTATTGAGATTGAGGGCGCTGAAACCTGTGGACCTGTCATAGGCATTGCTTGAATTATAGGGTCTGTATCCTATTTAGAAGGTACTTGAGTTTCCTTTGTAGGCGTCATTGATGGATACATATTCCTATCCATAAATACTTGAGCAAATTCTTTTTCAGTCCCCTTTCCAACCTGCTCATACTCTTTGTTCATAATCTGAAGAGTTCTTGTCTTACTACGGAGATGAGGCTTTACTAGATCTAACAGAATAGCCTTCTCATCATGTGAATAGATAGGGAGAAGATTACCCAAAGTTCCTTCTCTAATCTTCATGTCCTCTTATATAGCATGTCTTTTCATGATCTCTAATATGTTCCATAATTGATCCGGTATCACTGTCTTAAGTTAAAGAACTCATTTCTTAAACTTGATCATATGAGATATGACCATAGAATGTATCTCAGTCTTATCAATTTCTTGATACTTGTCATATATTTTGGAAAGTGTATCCAATCTTCCTTCATTTACAATCCTATTCTTCAAGATATTTAGACTGGGTCTGAAACCTACCTCAGGAGGAGCTTGAGTATTCTTTACTGTGCTCCTTGTAGTCGTTGAGGATGGATGACTTGTAGCCGCTTGCTTCCTTCCTCTAGGTTTCTTACTAGGTACAAAAGGTGGAGATGTATCTAGATCAATGGTTGTAGTAGGCGCAGTGGTACTCTCCTCATTTTTCTTCTGCTTCTTCTTCTGAGTTTCAACAATTTTCTCAATTTTAACTTGTGCGTGAATCTACTCAAGTTCTTTAGCAATTTTGGCTTCTTTTGCCTTGTCCAAATCTTCTTGTGTGATTCCATGCATTTTCATAATGTTGGATGTAGTTCTGGATGCTTTCCTTTTGTTAACAATAAGTTGTAGTTTAATATCCTCTTTGTCAGTCTTTTCTCTGTAAGTGCCCCATCTAGGTTCATTAGGTTCTTTGGGTGCTGACAATAAGACTTGCGCATATCCTTCTAACACATGGTATTCTACTTCATACCCTAGTGGATGAAACCAGTTAGGTCTACGCTCAACAGCCTCCATGCATGTGCAATCTATCTCTACCATAAAGCATATTATATCCTTGTATTTGTCAACTATCTTCTCAGATAGTTTGAACCTGTTCGGCATTTCGACCCTAAATATTTTTATATCCATATTCATTGCATCTCTTGCACTGTTGACTACTATGGCTTTAAGAGAGATATGAGACATTGTAGGTACGCTCTTCTCTAGATAAATGTTTGCAACCTTTCCAACTATGTGGAAATACAAATAGATGATCAGATATCCAAACCTGAATGTTTTGCTCCTGTCATGCTTGATGATTCTGATATTGTCAATCATTTGACTACGCAAGATCTCACATAGGTTGTATTGGGTGTTGTCCTTCACTATTCTGATAGCTGCAAGGACTGTTGCTATAGAGACACTATTCAACCCACTTGCTTTCTAAAACTTAAATCCAAGTATCATTGTCAAGAGTTTAATGTCATCTTCCTTGATAGGGTCAACTGCCATTCCGCGCCTATCACTCCTGGACAAAAGAACTTTCTCAATTTGTTTCTTGACATCATTACCAATGGGAAACACTTGTCCAGTCATTGGAAGTCTGGTTAACTGATGGATTAGATCTTTAGTGATGTGAACTAGGACATCTCCAATCCCAAAGAGATCATCATGAATTCTACTTAACAAAATATTTACCCATTCTAGTTCTTCAAACTCATGTGCATTCGAATACTCAAAAATAGGGTTATCTTGTAAGTATGTGAACTCATCCTTGAATGTGAAATCTGGATTTAACATTGATGCCATATGAGTGGCTATATTATCATCTCCTAATGATTCCTTCTTACAGTAAATGTATGCGTAGATATCTTCCATGTGAACAATGCCAAGCGGGGTTTTGGAGAAATCCCCTTCCACATCATCCAGTATGGATTTGAATGGATGCTTCTTAAATATGAACCTCTTCCTCTTTGCTACATCAAACACAACTAGGGTCGCCATACTTACTTGGTGTTTATGTAAGGTTTCCATGAAATTCTAAAATGGCGCGATGGCTAGGGCTCCATTTGAAAATAATTATTCGTTCGCTCCAACTACCAAACTATTATGCCTTCGTGCTTTGATGTCTTAAAGCTCCAATGCTCTTAAATTTCTGTGCTCTCGAATGTAAATGTGAAAATGACCAAACGTGAATCTCTTTTTTTACAATCTATCGCATTTAATGCTTGCAACCATACATAGTGATTTTCAAACTTTGATCTTGATGCAATTTAGTCAATGCGTGAATGCATATAGCTATAACATGTGCATTTAACCATGAATCCAAAGGTGCATACTCTAAAGTGAGTACACAAACCGTGCAGGGGTCCTGAGCTAGAATAGCTCCCCCTTAGACCAAGAAGGTCTATTCAAGAAGACGTAGAGGGTGCTTCCACTATGGATGCATCAACTACTTTGTCAACATTATTGTCCTTCTTAACTTCAACCCATATTTTGATTGAATCTTCATTTGCTTTGACAAACTTGACTTCTCCTTTCTCTTCAAATAGTGAGTTTTTAGGATCCTCTTGTCTCTAATTTTTGGATCTACAAAACCTTGAGATATGTCCAGCCTTTCCACATGTGTGACAAATGATAGGAGGTCTAATGTTCTTTCTCATCATGCTGCACTGCTTTTTTTTGTGTCCATTGTAGTTGCATATCGGACATGTAATGTTCTAAAAATTTCTTGAGACTTGATTGAGTTGATTTCTTTGATTTATATTCCTTTGATTTTGCTGAGATTGATTTCTTTGACTTGTTCTACAATGAATAGCCCTGTGACCAAACTTATTACAGGAGTAACAATAACCATTAAAAGGTCTTACCTCTTTACAATCTCTTGCCAAATGCCCATGTTTATTGCATGCATAACAAGTTCTGTTAACTTTCTTGATTTCTCTTTTAGGTGGCTCAAATATAACCTCTATAGTATTTTCAAATTTCTTAGCTTCTGAAGATGTTTCAAGTGTTTTATCTCTGTGTTGCAATGATTTGATCTCATCTTGTGATGTACTGAATCCAAGACCAGTATTGTTCCCTTTTTTCCTTTTCAAATTGAGTGGGGATTGAATTAAATCAGAGCTTGTGTGAAGTTTATCAATCTTAGCTTTTGCTTCTGTAAGTTCATATTCCAACTTCTTTATGTTTTCCAATTCTAGAACTTTCATGTTTGCCTGTAGAAGTTCATCTTCCAATTGTTTGTTTTCTTTGATCTTGTCTTCAAAGGTGTTCTGGCTATCTGTAAGTTGTTCCTCTAGTTCTTCAAGTTTATCCTTTAGATATTTATTCTCTTCATTAATATTTTTGACCATTTGTCCTAGATCACTTGTAGAACAATCTTTGAGATCTTTTCTTAGTCTTTTAATAAGTATTTGAGAGCCATCATTTTTCAATCTTAGTTCTTCATTTTCCTTCTTAGATCTGTCAATATCTTCAAAAGATGCTTCAAGAATCTTTTTGAAATGTTTTTCTTCAGCTGAGTCCATGATCTCCTTAAGTGGTTAAACTTTCTTTCAGAGAACTAAAGCTTTGATACCAATTGTTAGAAACACTGAGAGGGGGGAGTGAATCAGTGTTTATTTATTAATTATATTTCAGCCCATTAAATATAAATCAAATGTGCATCAAAGAAACATAACACAAGAACACATAACACATGATATGATTACGGAGAACCTTAATACGAGGAAAACTCTGGTGGGGATTAGTACCCATAAATATTGTACTAGGTATAATGAACTTGTTAAAGTTCCTTTGCCCTGTTAGAAGCAGTCTTTACAAGTTAAGTACAATGACCTAGTTAAAGGTCTGACCCTGTTAGGAGTCTTTTACAAATTATTGTTAAAGGTATATGGCTCAATTCCTAGGCTCACTTCCCAATAAGATGAAGGCTACAACCCTCTGAATGTTGATATACACTATATCAAAATTGAACTGTTGTAATGACATTGTTGTTTGATTAGTTCCTTGTATGTGTGAATGCTCTTACTCCTTTAAAGAGCTATATCATCTACTGACTTCATTATATTTCTCATCTGTATCTTCCTCATGCATAATAATCGACTCTTGTAACATAACATAACATTATATACTTATACGTTTATAATTGAATATGCGCGACCCAAAACGTAACACTAGTCAGCCTTTAAACCAAAATACACAACGCTTTTGAAAAATTCAGCCTAAGTGTGTTTACTACAACATTAATTACATTAATACAAACTTATATCTAAAGGAACATGGCCTTATCATCTCAAACTAATTCACACTGACCAAAACTGTAGTCGGCTTCCATGCACTGTCTTCTAGACTATAGGTTTACTAATCTGCCTGTAACTTTTCCGTACTGATGTTCTATACTTTGTGCATCTGGATCTAGCATAAATATACACCATAGAGTATATACCTAAGCACGCATTCTTTGGAGTGATCTCTAACACCTGCACTAATGTACTGATCTCTGTATGTGTCTGTCTACTATGCTTTCACACTTAGTCATTTTGTCTTTCATAACAGAACTTAAGTATGACTTTGTTGCCATGATTGACAACACAAAATGAGTCATGCTTCCTCAGGAAGTCAACTTGCAACAATCTCCCCCTTTTTCATTTATGGCAACAAAGGAATGTGGCTAAGTTACTCAAAATGACTTCATACAAAAATGACTGTATATCATAATACTTAATGATATATACATATATACTTCTTCGCATATACACATTCTATACTACTCCCCCTTTGACATTAATTACAAAGGTGTGCAAAAATTGTAAGTCTTCAACATACTTACTCCATGTAGACTTCTAGGTACACAACTTGAAGAGATTGAATCTCTTTCTGCCAAAAGACTTTCATTGCATCAACTATATGAAGATGCGCACATAAAGCATATGTCAATTTCTCCATTTTTATCAGATCCATGTGAGGACCCTGATCATATGTCTGTATGGTGTCATCAATTTGTTTGATGTTCTCATTAAGAACTGCTAGAGATGGCGCAAGTGCATTCCTCAAATGAGTTTGTCTTATTCTGATCTTGCTAATTTCTAGTTTTGCCTTCTCAATCTTTTGCAACTGACCTTGATAGACATTATTGCATATGTTCTTATCTTGCATCAATTTTTCAACTAATTTCCTTATATTATCCACCATTTCCTCTGCTTCTGCTATCTTTTTGGTGTGCTCAGAGGTGAGCTTCACTCTTTCCATGTAGTTTGCAATAACCTTCTTTCCTTTTGCTGCCAACTCTTTAAGTATAGATTGCCCACTCTTTAGGGAGTTCAGATCTAAGGTAAAGTTCTTGACCAATTCATTTAGTCTCTCCTTCTTGTATTCATTTTCTGCAATCTTAGTAGCTAATTCTACTAAGCTAGTAAAATGTGTTTTGAAGTTTGTCAATATGCTATCCACATGTTCAACTGTTTGAACTTTAGCAACTTTCTTATAAACAAGAACTAAATCATTCAGAATGTTTATTGATTCCACAAAGCGATTGTTCCTCATCACATGTTTCTCTTTTTCCTTTTCCATGGCAAGGACATTGATCTTGATATGGTCTTCTTCTTCCCATGCATCTAAACTTGCTGAGTCAGGAGTTAACCTTGACAAAAATGAGGTGGATGGTGAGAAAATATTATTTTGACTTGTATCTACACATTCACTTTTGACATGAATTTCCTTTACTGGTGTCTCATTACCTTGAGTATCTTTCTCTTTATCCAAGTTTATTGGATCAATGAAAGGAACTTCATCCTGTTGTAGAGTTGTGTCATCAGTGTTCATTTCCTCAATGTTTACAAATGCTTCATAAACTTTATCCATATCATTATCTGAGGCTGTCATAGATATTTTTACATCATCAATCAATATAGTATCCTCTTTATCTTTAGCTGTCTCAAAGGCTATTGAGATTGATGGCGCTGAAACCTTTGGACCTTTCATAGGTGCTGCCTAAATTATTGGTTCTGTATCCTGTTTAGAACGTACTTGAGTTTCCTTTGTAGGCATCGTTGATGGATACATATGTCTATCCATAATAATTGTGCAAATGCTTTTTCAGTCTCCTTTCCAACCTTCTCATACTCTTTGTTCATAATCTAAGGAGGTCTTGTCTTACTACGGAGATGAGGCTTTACTAGATCTAACAGAATAGCCTTCTCATCATGTGAACAAACAGGGAGAAGATTATCTAAAGTTCCTTCTCTAATCTTCATGTCCTCTTCTATAGCATTTCCTTTCATGATCTCCAATATGTTCCATAATTGATACAGTATCACTGTCTTAAGTTAAAGAACTGATTTCTTAAACATGATCATATGAGATATGACCATAGAATATATCTCAGTCTTATCAATTTCTTGATACTTGTCATAGATTTTGGAAAGTGTATCTAATCTTCCTTCATTTAAAATCCTATTCTTCAAGATATTTAGACTAGGTCTGAAACCTACCTCAGGAGGAGCTTGAGTATTCTTTATTGTGCTCCTTGTATTCTTTGAGGATGGATGACTTGTAGCCAATTTCTTCCTTCCTCTAGGTTTCTTGCTAGGTATAGAAGCTGGAGATGTATCTTTATCAATGGTTGTAGTAGGTGCAGTGGTACTCTCCTCATTTTTCTTCTACTTCTTCTTCTGAGTTTCAACAGTTTTCTCAATTTTAACTTGTGCATGAATCTGCTCAAGTTCTTTAGCAATTTTGGCTTCTTTTGCCTTGTCCAAATCTTCTTGTGTGATTCCATGCATTTTCATAATGTTGGATGTAGTTCTAGATGCTTTCCTTTTGTTAACAACAAGTTGTAGTTTAATATCCTCTTTGTCGGTCTTTTCTCTATAAGTCCCCCATCTAGGTTCATTAGGATCTTTGGGTGCTGACAATAAGACTTGCGCATATCCTTCTAACACATCATCTTCTAATTCATACCCTAGTGGATGAATCCACTTAATTCTAGTCTCAACAACCTCCATGCATGTGCACTATGTCTCTACCATAAAGCATATTGTATCCTTGTATTTGTCAACTATCTTCTCAGATAGTCTGAACCTGTTCTACATTTTGACCCTGAATATTTTTATATCCATATTCATTGCATCTCTTGAACTATTTTCTACTGTGGCTTTGAGAGAGATCTGAGACATTGTAACTCTGCCCTTGTCAAGATAAAGGTCTGCAACCTTTCCAACTATGTGGAAATAAAAATAGATGATCAGAGATCCAAACCTGAATGTTTTTCTCCTGTCATGCTTGATGATTATGATATTGTTAATCAATTGACCGTGCAAGATCTCACATAGGTTGTATTGGGTGTTGTCCTTCACTATTCTGATAGCTGTAAGGACTATTGCTACAGGGACACTATTCAACCTGCTTGCTTGCTGAAACTTATATCCAAGTATCATTGTCAGGAGTTTAATGTCATCTTCCTTGATAGGGTCAACTGTCATTCTGTGCCTATCACTCCTGGATAAACAAACTTTCTCAATTTATTTCTTGACATCCTTACCAGTGGGAAACACTGGTCTAGTCATTGGAAGTCTGATTAACTGATGGATTAGATCTGTATTGATGTGAACTAGGACATCTCCAATCTAGAAAAGATCATCATGAATTCTGCTTAACAAAATCTTTACCCATTCTGGTTCTTCAAACTCATGCGCATTCGAATACTCAAAAATAGGGTTATCTTGTAAGTGCGCGAACTCATCCTTGAATTTGAAATCTGTATTTAATATTGATGCCATATGAGTGGCTATATTATCATCTCCTAATGATTCCTTCTTACAATAAATGTATGCGCAGATATCTTCCATGTGAACAACGCCAAGTGGGGTTTTGGAGAAAGCCCCTTCCACATCATCTAGTATGGATTTGAATGGTTGCTTCTTAAATATAAACCTCTTCCTCTCTACTACATCAAACACAACTAGGGTTGCCATACCTACTTTTTGTTTATGTAGGGTTTCGACAAAATTCTGAAATGGCGTGATCGCTAAGGCTCTGTTTCAAACTGATTATCCATTCCCTCCAACTCCCAAACTGTTATGCCTTCATGCTTTGATTTCTTAGTGCTCCAATGCTCTTCAATTTCTATGCTCTCAAATGTAACTATGAAAATGATCGGCCACAAATTTCTCTTTATACAATCTATCACATTTAATGATTGCAACCATACACAGTGATTTTCAAACTTTGATCCTGATGCAATTTAGTCAATGCATGAATGCATATAGCTATAACATGTGCTTTTAACCATGAATCAAAAGGTGCATACTCTAAAGTGAGTACACCTATCATATAGGGATACTGAGCTACAATAGGTCCCCCTTAGACCAAGAAGGTCTATTCAAGTGGAAGTAGAGGGTGCGGCCACTGTGGATGCATCAACTTCTTTGTCAACATTATTGTCTTTCTTAACTTCAACTCATATTTTGATTGAATCTTCATTTTCTTTGAAAAGCTTGACTTCTCCTTTCTCTTCAAAAAGTGACTTTTTAGGATCCTATTGTCTCTGATCTACAAAACCTTGAGATATGTCCAGCCTTTCCACATGTGTGACAAATGATAGGAGGTCTGATGTTCTTTCTCATCATGCGGCACTGCTTTGTTGTGTGTCCATTGTAGTTGCATATCTAACATGTAATGTTTTGCAAATTTCTTGAGAGTTGATTTCTCTGATTGCTTTGATTTATATTCCTGTGATTTTGCTGAGGTTGATTTTTTTGACTTGTTCTGCAATGAATAGCCCTGTGACCAAACTTATTACAGGAGTAACAATAACCATTAAAAGGTCTTACCTCTTTACAATCTCTTGCCAAATGCCCATGTTTATTGCATGCATAAAAAGTTCTATTAACTTGCTTGATTTCTCTTTTAGGTGGATCAAATATAACCTCTGTATTATTTTCAACTTTCTTAGCTTCTGAAGATGTTTCAAGTGTTTTCTCTCTGTCTTGCAATGATTTGATCTCATCTTGTGCTATACTGAATCCAAGACCAGTAGTGTTCCCTTTTTGCCTTTGCACATTGAGCTGGGATTGAATTAAATCAGAACTTGTGTCAAGTTTATCAATCTTAGCTTTTGCTTCTGTTAATTCAGATTCCAACTTCTTCTTTATGTTTTCCAATTCCAGAACTTTCATGTTTGCCTGCAGAAGTTCATCTTCCAATTGTTTGTTTTCTTTGATCTTGTCTTCAAAGGTGTTTTGGCTATCTGTAAGTTGTTCCTCCAGATCTTCAAGTTTATCCTTTAGATATTTATTCTCTTCATTAATCTTTTTGACCATTTGTCCTAGATCACTTGTGGAACAATCTTTCAGATCTTTTCTTAGTCTTTTAATAAGTAGTTGAGAGCCATCATTTTTCAATCTTAGTTCTTCATTTTCCTTCTAAGATCTGTCAAGATATTCAAGAGTTGTTTCAAGATTCTTTTACAAATTTTTTTCTTCAGCTGAGTCCATGATCTCCTAAAGTGGTTAAACTTTCTTTCAGAGGACCAAAGCTCTGATACCAATTGTTAGAAACACTGAGAGGGGGGGGTGAATCAGTGTTTATATATTAATTATATTTCAGCTAATTAAACATAAATCAAATGTGCATCAAAGAAACATAACACAAGAACACATAACACATGATATGATTATGAAGAACCTTTATTAGAGGAAAACTCTGATGGGGATTAGTACCCATAAATATTGTACTAGGTATAATGAACCTGTTAAAGTTCCTTTGCCCTGTTAGAAGCAGTCTTTAAAAATTAAGTACAATGACCTGGTTAAAGGTCTGAACCTATTAGGAGTCTTTTACAAAACCCTGTTAAAGGTATATTTCTCACTGCTCAATAAGATGAAGGCTACAACCCTCTGAATGTTGATATGCACTATATAAAAAATGAACTGTTGTAATGACACTGTTGTCTGATCAGTTCCTTGTATGCGTGAATTCTCTTACTCCTTTAAAGAGCTACATCATCTACTGACTTCATTATACTTCTCATCTGTATCTTCCTCATGCATAATAATCAACTCTTGTAACATAACATTACATTACATACTTATACATTTATAATTGAATATGCGTGACCCAAAACATAACACTAGTTGGCCTTTAAACCAAAATACACAACGCTTCTGAAAAAGTTGGCCTAAGCATGTTTACTACAACATTAATTACATTAATACAAACTTATAAATAAAGGTGCATGGCCTTATAATCTCAAACTTATTCACACTGACCAAAACTGTAGTCGGCTTCCATGCACTATCTTCTGGTCTGCAGGTTTACTAATTTTCCTGTAACTTTTATGTATTGATGTTCTGTACTCTGCGCGTCTGGATCTAGCATATATATACACCATAGAGTATATACCTAAGCATGCATGCTCTAGTGTGATCTCTAACATGTGCGCTGATGTACTGATCTCTGTATGTGTCTGTCTGCCCTATTTTCACACTTAGTCATTTTGTCTTTCATAACAGAACTTAAGTATGACTTTGTTGCCATGATTGACAACACAAAATGAGTCATGCTTTCTCAGGAAGTCAACTTGTCAAAAATCTCCCCCTTTGTCATTTATTGGCAACAATGGAATGTGGCTAGGTTACAGAAAATGACTTCATACAAAAATGATGATATATCATAATACTTAATGATATATACATATATACTTCTCCACATATACACATTCTATACTACTCCCCCTTTGACATTAATGACAAAGGTGTGCAAAAATTGTAAGTCTTCAACATACTTACTCCATGTAGACTTTTGCGTACACAACTTGAAGATATTGAATCTCTTTTTGCCAAAAGACTTTCATTGCATCAACTGTATGAAGATGCACGCATAAAGCATATGTCAATTTCTCCATTTTTATCAGATCCATGCAAGGACCCTGTTGGTTGTATTTCTTTTTTTTACTTGTTTCCCTGGTTCCTTGTCCTGCTCTCTGAGTTCTTATGTGTTCAATTCAGCTATCTCTTGTTCATTATGCCCTTACCCATGTCAAATTTTAGGTTTTCAAGTCTAAACTTTGCTCAAATTGGTAAAAACCCTGAAAACCCTAGGCTATCCAAGTATTAAATGATGAATTTTGTAAACCCTAGGTCATGTCTTATGTTTTAGCGTTACTTTTTCCATTCACTAGAGGCATGTGTTTTAATTCAATTCGCCTCGTCGCATTACCCAGAATGAATATTCCATTTGTCTTCCCGACTTTGCGTTTTCCTTGTGTCGCGTGGTCTCGTTCAGTTTCTGAATATTCCTTCAGCCTTTCAA
Source organism: Thuja plicata (assembly GCA_018584345.1). Lineage (NCBI taxonomy): Eukaryota > Viridiplantae > Streptophyta > Pinopsida > Cupressales > Cupressaceae > Thuja > Thuja plicata. The sequence goes on along the minus strand of MU223251.1, from coordinate 2,469,174 downwards.
GACTCAGCGATTTCTTCATGTTGGGTAGTCGCGAGATGGTTATGATATAAAGCTTTATAAAGGAGGGACCCACTGCTTAGTCGGGTGATCGTGGAAGATTTCTCACAGTTATGAAAATGTTCTCAGACTTCGCGATTACTTCATGTCGCGTTATTGCCAAATCAATCAAAGCTAACAGTTAAGTCAGGCCTTCAGTCATGTGGTCTTGAAAAGGAGCAGCGGTTAAGGAATTTTGATTCAGACTTCACGACTGACCAACTATGGTTTACAGTAGAGTGTAGTCAGGATGTCGCTAGAGCAAGATGATGACTCAGTTCTCCAGTATGCAGTAAATGAACCAGTGATCGAGTGACATGTGTCATAAGGCAGGTGGCTGTTATGAGATGGTTATCACATGGTTGCAAGAAGGAGAAAATGGATTCAGCGACTTCGAGACTAAAGTGCTTTTCCATTCAGTCGCATGGTCTCAAAATGATTTAAGGGCAGGCATGAACATCTAGCGATTAAGCGAAAACTTTCAGATGAAAGAATCAAAGGATCCAACAGTGGTCGCGAAGTCTGGAAAGAAAAGTGCCCCAAGGGAAAAGTCCTCCCAACTTTGCGATAAGGGTATGTCGCGCAGTCGCCAGAAGTAAAAAGAGGGTGCTTATAACCTGTTAAGGTAAAGTTGAATGATCAGGGCTTGTATCTCCCGACTGGGCGAATAGGCATTATCGCGAAGTCTTGAAACAAAAATTAAACACTCAGCGACAAGGAGACAACCGTAAGGGTTAATGGTAACGGCTAGTCGCCAGGTCTCACAAAGAATGGTGAGTTAAGGTTAACTCCGCGCGACTATGATTTCAGTTGTGTCGCCTGGTCGCCCGATTGTAACTTGGGTCAGCTAAGGTTAAGAGAGCACATTGTCGCCAAGTCTTGAGACGGAACCATGGTTAGTAACAGAGGCTCATGACAAAGAGACTTAATGCAGTCGCGCAGTCGCCTGATTACAAGATCTGAAAAGTGGCGGCAGTTTTTGTTGATGTGACAGAGTAAATTTCTTAGAAACCAATCACAAGCTCGTATTTTGATTAGTGTGCAAAAAGAGTAGCTGAGATGTGAGACAGACAATGAATTAGAATGTGAAATGTCAGCTCTCTTAAATGTTATATGATTGCTTCGAGGATTCATTTTTGAAAATTTGATTTCCTGTCAACTTCGTGCAACTACGGCTAGGTTTTCTGTTCAAATTCACAACATGTCGAATTAATGGCAAAACTGATGTTTCTGAATTATGAGCTGTGTACTCTGAATGACGGATATAAGGAGTTGATGGTGCATTCATTTGCCTTCACCGTGTTTTTAGATTTCAGAGCCCAAGTTGCTAATTTTTTAGAAAAGAGAGATATCTTGCTCAGTTGCAGTGTATCCAAAGTTGATCAGAGAGTTCTAAATTGCAGAAAAGTTGTGCATAGAAAGGTCAGCTTCTCTCTGTGGTAGATTTGTTTCAATATCGGTAAGAAAAAAGAGATTTAGACATTGCAAATATGAGTGGAGCTATGAGTTTCGCTTCAACAAGTGGAGGGAGTGGAGAGGAACAAAAAGGAAAACCAAGTTTCTCTGATGAGTTTCTGCATCTCCTACCTGGTTCAATGCAAAATAAGAAGGCTGATGCTAACATTCTCCTGGATGAGTACAAGAACATCCGAGATGCTGTGACCTTGGGCACAAAAGGTTACTCTCTTTTCACCTACTTCTCTAAAAACTCTGATAAGCCCATACCAGTGTCAAACCCTTGGACATGTGGTCTTGCTAGGTTACTTTTTTCTGATGTTTTCTTAGATGTAGACCTATTTCTTGACCTGGAAAATCACTATGATGCCTTGACAAAGACCATCAAAAGGGATGATGGCACTGCTCTGCTAATTTTAAATAGGAACTCAATCATGCAAGTCTTTGGCTTATTCAGTACCATGTCTACTAAAATTGACATGACAAGGCAGGAGAAGAGATATAGTTCCAAGTCTGGCATTGCAAAAGGCTTATTGCAGAAGCATATGTTAAAAGAATTGAAAAATTATTTAGGTCCTATGGTTGAGCCCTATCCATATTATTACAAGGACCTACACTTCTATATCAAGTATAATGCCTATGCCCTATGTAGAGTACTAGGGATAGATGGAGATGCAGAGAGAATCAGTGCTGGCATCTTAATGATGGTACTAGACCTGCAGGAAGTGCATTCAAGCACCAGCTATGATTACATACAGCACATAATTGACAAAATGCATGAGGGTTTTGTTGCAACCCAGAAGAGACTAAGGAATCCCAAGGAGAAGGAGCCTAAATTCTTGCATTATTCAATCCTAATGCACCTTCTCTTATACTTCAATTTTGTAATCATGGATGTGCATAACTTATCTCCTCAGAGATTCTATCAAGCAGCACCAAATCCTATCCAGTTTTGGGTCAGGGTTTGGAATTATACTTC